>JAPKLX010000037.1:2754759-2908225 GCA_026898415.1 Leonotis leonurus
ATTCGGGTGCTATTGAGTATTGTTGCTCATGGAGATCTTGAGCTGGAACAACTCGATGTCAAGACAGCCTTCTTACACGGGATCCTGAAGGATGAAATCTACATGCATCAACCTGAGGGCTACAAGGTTGAGGGTAAGGAAGGACAAGTTTGTCGCTTGAAGAAATCTTTATATGGATTAAAGCAATCTCCACGTGAGTGGAACAAGAGATTTAATTCCTTCATGATAAAGCATGGATTCTCAAGAAGTGAATATGACTGTTGTGTTTATATTCGAAAACTTCGTGGAGGTGGCTATATTTATCTTCTTTTGTATGTGGATGACATACTTATTGCTTCCAAGAGCAAGGTGGAGATAAATATGTTGAAGTCTGAACTTGGTAGAGAGTTCGAGATGAAGAATTTGGGCGCTGCTAAGAAAATCTTGGGCATGGAGATTAGAAGAGAGAGGGAGAACCATACATTGTTCTTGAGCCAGAAGAGCTACATTGAGCGGGTTGTTAAAAGGTTCGGGATGCAAGACGCTAAACCAGTGGTGACTCCATTGGCTCCACACTTCAGGCTCTCTGGTAAACAATCTCCTACTACAAGAGAAGAGAAGACATGGATGGCGCATATACCATATGCTAATGCAGTTGGCAGTTTGATGTATGCAATGGTGTGCACACGCCCAGACATTTCACAAGCAGTAAGTGTAGTCAGTAGATTCATGGCGAATCCGGGAAAGACACATTGGGATGCAGTGAAATGGATTCTTCGGTAAGGGTACCAGTGATATCGGTTTACGCTTTGGTGGAGATACATGTTGTGTTAGTGGATTTGTTGACTCTGATTATGCAGGTGATCTAGATAGGCGAAGATCTACTATTGGGTATGTGTTCAGTATACACGGTGCTCCAGTTAGTTGGCGATCAATGCTGCAAGCAACAATTGCTCTTTCAACCACAGAGGCCGAGTACATGGCAATGGCAGAGGGTGTGAAGGAAGCGTTGTGGCTATGTGGTCTTCTAGACGATTTGGGGATTGAGCAGGATGGAGTGAACTTGTGGAGTGATAGTCAAAGTGCGATTCATTTGGCTAAGAATCAAGTTCATCATGCTCGTACCAAGCATATTGATGTCAGGTATCATTTTGTGCGGGATGTTATAGAGGAAGGTGACATTTCTCTTATGAAGGTACACACAAATGATAATCCGGCTGACATGTTGACTAAAGTGGTGACAGGGAGCAAGTTCCAACATTGCTTGGAATTGCTCAATATTTGTCCGTGTTGATTGCCCATGTGGGCATGGCCCTACGGGGCGGTGTTGGGGTGAGGTGGAGTCTTTACCCGGTGATCGAACTACATGAGCTTGATCCCTGGAATGGGTATGTAGGCAACCATAGTGTAATGGTGCAGCTCGTGCGGGTGTGTGATGCTCGTGTTCGTCCAACATTTGAGGTTTCATCAAATGATGTACGAGGTGGAGAATTGTAGTATTAATTGGGCCTAAATATGAAGAAGCCCAAACAATACTTAATAGGCCCACTAACATGAGTTGTCTCTCAAATTAAAGTATTTAGGTTGGAAAAACAGAGTGTTGCGGCTGTAGTAGTAGAAAACATAAGAACAGAGAGCTAGAGTGCTGCTGCCAACGGAGAATAGCAAGAGAGAAAGAGAGATTAGAGTGTTGTGAGGGGTTGGGAAACAAGAGAGCTAGAGAGGGAGTGATTGTACAAGAATGGGGACTTCTTTTCTTGGGTTAAATCGGTGTACTCCATTGACGAGCTTGCGGTTTGTGCAAGACGTTGGGTTACTCGTTCTAGTGGAAATCTTGTGGCTCCCGTGGATGTAGGTATTGCCGAACCACGTAAATCGCTTGTGCTCATCTTTATTGCTTTATTTACTTGTCTTGGCCATTTACTTGTTGCTTGGAGGTTAGATCTATTGTTAGATTTGATTATTGCATATTTCTCTTCGGTGTTTTGTTTCCGCGTGCAAATAGGTAGTATGAATATGTGTTCTTTTACCTAACAACATACTTTATTCTGTTGAATAAAACAGTTAATAATTTTTAATTATATAATAAATTCTTGGTACATAAATCTTCTTTGTATATTAATATTAATATTGACCGAAATAATTTGGGTTCATAAATTCATTACTATAACAACATACAATCACAAATTGGAGATGTCACTATCAAATTAGAGCAATAAACACACGACTCATGTTCGGACAGCTAAATTTTTAGAGAGAGAGAGAGAGAGCGCATGATCGTCGCGGTTCTACGTTATCTCTCTGACTTTCTAGTTAAGGACAGCGAAGATAGAAAGAAAGATGCAGATTGCGGCAACAACTATTAATAATTTATTTATTTATATATATAAAACGAGTAATTCGAGTGACTTTCCTTGCAACTAGGATATGCCACTCAAGTCAATTCAAAAAAAGTTCAAAATTGTCTTGGCCATATGCTAGCTAGATACACCTACACTCCTCACCAGTCATATGCTAGCTAGATACACCTATTGGTTGAAAATTATTGGAAATACACAAATTATATTGTCCTAATTTTGATCAACTCAATAATCTCTATGTAACGTTTAAAAAATACAAATGAAGTATATATAAATAATACTCTTAACTTATAATCTCTAATCTCTCAATCTTTAGTATCTCAATTCTCTAAGTGCAAAGCTTTCAATCTTGATTATAATCTCTAATCTCTCAATCTTTAGTATCTCAATCCTCTAAGCGCAAAGCTTTCAATCTATAATCTTTCAATCTCGGTTATAATATGTAATGTCTCAATCTCTAGTATTTGAATCCTGTAAGCACAAAGCTTTCAATCTCGATTCTAATCTCTAATCATTCAGTCTCTCGTATCACAATCTAAATCTCTTAACTCTCAATATCCTTTTTTTAATCATTAATATGTGAATGTCCTAGATCATCAATAGAAAACTAATGACACATGCATATTGTAGGACAACACTAAATATGAGTCTAAATCGCGAATGGATGTATAGACGATTTCTAGATCGTGGGAGTCTCAATCCTGAATTTGAGTTGGGCCTGGAGAGTTTTCTAAACTTTGCAACTAGTCAGCCATTATTCATGGATAGAAACAAGATTAAATGTCCATGTAAGAAGTGTGATAACATACCCTTTCAAGATCCAGATACCGTTCGATGGCATGTCTTGAAGAGAGGATTCGTCTTGAATTATAAAATTTGGCGATTTCAAGGGGAGACATCAACATCAACAACCAACATTAGTGAACAACCAGCCATTGAACATGAACAGATTAATTCTTACCATAATATGGTAATGGATGCTGCCGGTGCGTCATTTGTATTTGAGGGTGATGGGGTTCAAGAGGAAGAACCGAATCCAGCAGCAAAACATTTTTATGACATGTTAGACGCTGCTGATAAAGAGCTGTATCCAGGTTGCTCAAATCATTCACAATTATCTTTTGTGTCTCGTCTTATGACATTGAAAGCTGAGAGTGGGATATCGGTGAAATACTTTGATCAACTATGTGAATTAATGAATGAGAGTCACCCAAATGATAATTTAGTGCCTGATGACTTCTACAATACGAAGAAGTTATTACGTGGGATGGGGTTACCCGTAGTGAAGATTGATAGTTGTCGTAGACACTGCATGATATATTGGCGAGAGGATAGTGACTTAGATTCCTGCAAATTTTGTAATCTTTCAAGATACAAGGATATGAGTCGATCATCTGGTAGGCAACGAAAAAAACTTGTTGCCTATAAGAAGATGTACTACTTTCCTCTAATACCTCGCATACAAAGATTGTATGCGTCGAATGTAACAGCTGCAGAGATGCGGTGGCATGCTTCAACGGTTAACGATGGGGTTATGCGGCATCCGGCTGATAGTCCTGCATGGAAGCATTTTGATAGTTGTTACCCTATTTTTGCAAGTGAAATTCGTAACGTCCGACTTGGACTTTCTACAGACGGATTTCAGCCATTCGGACAATCTGGTCAACAATATTCTTCATGGCCTGTCATACTTACACCATACAATCTCCCTCCTTGGTTGTGTATGAAGGAGCAACACATGTTTCTCACAATCCTTGTGCCTGGTCCGCAAAATCCTAAAGATAAACTCGATGTGTATCTCCAACCACTAATAGCAGAGCTTATACAATTGTGGGAAGTAGGTGTGAATACATATGATGTTTCATTGAAACAAAACTTTCAGATGAGAGCATCACTTCTCTGGACAATTAGTGATTTCCCAGCATACGCAATGTTATCCGGTTGGAGTACTGCTGGTAGATTGGCATGTCCACATTGCATGGATGAAACAGATGCTTTTACTCTAGAACGTAGTGGTAAGCAATCTTGGTTTGATAATCATCGCAAATTCCTCCCTCTCGACCATGTCTTTCGTAGAAACAAAATATCGTTTCGAAAGAATAAAATGATCACATCTGGTCCACCAGCAACGAGAGTAGGAGAAGATATCTTGATGGAGATCGAAGAGTTGGGTCTAATTAAAGTGACTGAGGACTATGATAATACGAATGAACGAATTCATCAACGTTCTGGAACTGGGTGGAAAAAAAGAAGCATATTTTGGGATTTGCCTTATTGGACATCACTTCTCATCAGACATAATTTGGATGTGATGCACATTGAAAAAAATGTGTTTGATAATATTTTCAACACAGTGATGAATGTGCCTGGAAAAACTAAAGATACGAGCAAATCTCGTGAAGAACTCAATACATACTGCTATAGACCTGGATTGCAGAGTAATGCGTCAACAGGAAAATATCCTAAAGCAAGTTACACACTTGACAAAGATGCTCGAAAGGTCTTTTGTGAATGGATAAGAACACTTCGATTCCCTGATGGGTACGTGTCAAACCTAAGCCGATGCGTGGACATGAATAAGCTGAGAATGTTCGGACTGAAAAGTCATGATTGTCACGTGTTGATGCAGCGTATTCTACCAATAGGGTTTCGTGAACTTCTCCCTCCGAATGTTTGGAAGGCAATTACAGAAATCAGTTTGTTTTTTAAGGACTTAACATCTCGGAACATCAATACACATGATATGAATCAGCTTCATACTAGTATACCAATCATATTATGCAAGCTCGAGCGTATCTTTCCTCCTAGCTTCTTCAATTGCATGGAGCATTTGCCAGTTCATTTGGCTCAAGAAGCTATAGATGGAGGACCAGTTCAGTATAGATGGATGTATCCCTTTGAAAGGTACTTACGTTCATTGAAAAACAAAGTGAAGAACAAATCAAGTGTTGAAGGCTCTATTTGCAATGCTTACTTGGTCGAGGAAGCTTCCACTTTTTGCTCTTATTATTTTGATAGACAAGTAAGTACACATTGTACACGTGTCCCCAGAAATTATGAAGGCTTGCCTAATGCGAATCATGATGAGCATCCAGACATGTTATCAATATTCAAGTCAAGAGGTCGTCGTCTTGGAAAGGAGTCGGTGAGATATTTGAAGTATCGTATGTTATGCATATATATCGTAATGTTTGAATTTATCGTATGTTATCGTATGATTCGACCATTTCATTTTGTGATAATGACTATGAATGATGATTGTGACAGGTTGGGATATGTATAAAACAAAATAATCTATTGTATTTTTTTTTCATTTTACGACAGAATAGCGACGGAACAACGACGGAATCCACTGTGCTAAATAGCGACGGAATCCACTGTGCAAAATTAGCGACAGATTATGAATCCGTCGTTAAATAGGGACGGAAATTCCGTCGCTGTTCCGTCGATAATTAGCGACGGAATAGCGACAGATTCACTATTCAAATTTAGCGACGGATTATGAAATCCGTCGCTAAATAGCGACGGAATTTCCGTCGCTATTCCGTCGCAAAATAGCGACGGAACATAATTCCGTCGTTAAACTGAAATGGCGACTGTTCATTTAAAGACGAATTTATTCCGTCGTTATTTCGATTTAGCGACGGAAATTTCTTCTCTAGCGACGGAATTTTCCGTCGCTAGAGCCGCATTTATTGCTAGTGGTAATAAAAGAATATGAATTGCAATAGTTTGGGTATTTTTATGGGATAATAATTTAAAATACATCAACTTTTTATGTTTTATTAATTTTAACAAGAATTTTAAAATATTGTTATAAAATATATAAATTTTAGTACTTACTGACATAACATTGACTTTACACATAATCGAAACTAACACGGCACAATTTATCTGACGTGGACTTATGACGTGTATTTTAAATTATTTAAATACATGAACTTTTCACGTTTTATTATTTTTAACACGGATTTTAAAACATTGTTTAAAATACATGAACTTTAGTATTTATTAGATTTTTGACATAAAGTTGACTTTACACAAAATCAGGATTTATGACGTGGATTTTAAATTATTAGTATTTTTCCTTCACTTCAATTATTAATTATTTAACATTTAAGATTGAGTAATCGGCTCCAAAAGTCAGGGAGTTGGGGAATTGGTGGTGGAGGTCAGGGAGTCGAACAAGCGCTCCAGATGTTGATTCGGCTCCTATTCATCCCACCTCGTAGCGGTGCGTGACAACGACACCGCCATATTCCACCTTCGCGGCCCCACCGCCCTTCTCAACTTTCCCGAGCAATGAAACAATTAATAATGTAGCTAGCTGTTAATTAGTTCCATGTTACTCTATCTATAAACTATTGTACCAATTCAATATCGCTACCGGTGGCATTATAGTTTTGCATGTTACTCTATTTATAAATTATTATACCTATTATACCAATTAAATAGAGATGAGATCTAGCGTACCATACTTCATATTTTATAATTAATATTTTTTTTCTTCACATTTTTAGAATATTACAAACTTGCCAATTCATGATACCACAATCTCGAGGACGGGGTGGATTTGTGTTCAATACGAGACAACTTAACGAGCCCTAACAAAGTCGTGTCATTATGGACGAAAGCTAGAGGATTATAAAACCAATTATAAAAGATCGAGTAACTATGAGTAACAAATATATAAAACAAATACATGGCAGAAAAATGAACAATGATTAAAAGGGCGGAAATGGCATCATGTGTTTCTTAATTAGATGACTTAAAATCTCAAACTTGAGCGTGGTATATAGTAGAAGAAAGATGGAAGGGGAAGCTCGATAAAAAAGATAGTACAAAATTGGCGAAAATCGGTGGCCATGAAATAATTAGAAATGATATTGAATGCATGATAAAAGATTTGTGTAGATTTAATAATTGAAAGAAAAAAATTAAATGAAAAAGAAGAAGAAGAAGAAGAAAAAAAAGGGCGTGAGAGTGGGTTACCGGCCCATGGTCACACGCTTAACGGCGTTGAATTTTATTATAAAAGTCATGTCATGCTCTTTGAATGCCATGCCATGCCATTCCATTCCATTAATCTTCATTCCAGCTTCCTTCTTCTCAACTATCCGAGTCCACATCCACCATGGAAAAGATCAACCCTTCTCCTTCTCCTAGAATTACTCGAGAAGAAACATCGACAAATACAAATAAAGGTCGTTCCTGGAAAGAAGAAGAAGAACAAGAAGCTTTCTTATAAATGATCATTTATCCTACCTACTTTTCTCTCTCGTCGTGCAATATTAATGTTTATCCCTACCTGCAGCTAAGAAGCTTTCTTATGTTTGTTTTGTGCTTCAACCACATTATAATTAATCAATCCTTTGATTTCCTACCTCGATCGCTTTTATATTATATATATAGTTTCATGCTAGCTAGCTTACCTTGTACTTATCAGATTTATAGATTTCCATTAGTCTTCTGTTTGATGAATATTTCTCTCCTTAATTATAATGAAGATCATGAAAGTTGTTGAAAAACTTGTAATGAAAATATAGCTAGGGACGATGTCTGAGTTTATATTTCTTTGGCGGGTGGTTAAGGTACACATTGTTGTTTTCTCTCTGACTTTTGGAGTTAATTTCCACATTAAATTCTTAACGTTGGTGATTTTCTCAATTAGTGTAGAATGTGAACACCAAAGTTCTGACTTTGTTGCTTGATGGATGGAGTTAATCTTCCTAAGTTGGAAAAACCGCCACAATTGTTGAGCGATGTTTTGGAGAATAGATATGAGAAAAGCAATAAATTTATGGAATACTACATACGTTTTTACGATACTATGTTCTCTTTTACTTCAATGGGTGGAAAGATGTTCTCTTTTACTTGAATATGATATCAGGATAGTTCAAATATAAATTTATTAATATTAAAGATTTAATGACATGCATGAAAATTTTATTAAATACTTCCTGCATACTGCACATTTAAATTTACCAATATTAAGGATTTAATGATTTCGTATGTTTAAAATATGTTTTCTTGTCAACAATATTCAATGTAATGTATATATCATATTTATTGCATATGAATAAGATAAATTCCATGTAAAAAATTAAATTTTTGATTTTATTTTATGAATACTTATTTATAAGTTCAAAACTATTTTTTATATATCAATTTGAAATGAAATATTTTTTTATTATAGTGATCACATATATAATACAACATAATGTAATTTCCCGTCGAATCTTGTTGGGTTACATACTAGTTATATATATAATTTGAAATGTGATGAAATGCATAAAATGTATTTACATTTATATGTACTGCTATATATACTTGTGAGTGCACACCATTATTGGCGTATTTATGTTAGACAAGGAAGCAACAATCTCTGTTACCTGTCACACGATCTGTTTCTCCTGGAGGTATTCGATATGACAATTGACTAATATTGCATACATTGTAACTTCCTTATATATCACGATGAAAGTTAGGAAATTAACTCGCAGACGATGCATTTGAATAGTATATTGCTGATTTGTTTCCAACCAAGAAGATCAAGAAAATATATTCAAAATTTTACAAGAAGATATATTTGGAAATTCATGATTGGCAAGATCTAAAATATCTTGGGTGACAAGCAACTGCCTTAGGGTTCGTTTACACCCTATAAATACAGGTCATAGACGACTACTAAAATCGAACTCTCCAGATCATAAATTCATATTCACCATACACGATAGCTCCGGTCAGTAGTATGCTTAATGTGAGATTATATGTGTTACTGGTTGTTAATTTTGTATCCGTTGCGCATACACAAGTGCGAAGATTATATACTACATATTGAGTAAGTGTGTTTTTCATTGTTGAGTGTATTTCTTATTGTTAGCCTGCATACATTCCATGTGTGTAGAAGTATGATCCTCCAACTATCTCTGTGACGAGTGTTGGAGATGTTTCAATTGTAATTGAGTAATTTATAAATTCAAGGGATAATCCTAGGGGCTTACGGGTTTTAGGGTTGATTAGTTTAGGAAGATGCTAGTTTCGGTCCACTAGAGAAAGAGCAGACTAGTTTTTGGTCCACTAGAGAAAAAGCGTTGGAGAGTGAAGATTTTTAAGGTGTGTGGAGTCTTTAGAGAGTAACGTCCTTAGAAAGTAACGCTCTTTAAACTCGAGGTTCTTTGACAGTAGATTGATCATATTTTGAGCATGGCTTCGCAGACGTAGGTATGTTCGCCGAATTGGATTATCAATTCTTTGTGTCACTTTCTTTATGTGTTTAATTGTGTGTGTGTGTTAAGTGTTGTGTCAAAATTAAATTATGGGGCAGCGTAGACAAACTTTCGATACTAATTTTAAACTCTTTCTCTTGCTCTTTCATTTATAAATAACTATATAATACATGAGAAATTAATTAAAACAATTTTGTCGTTTGTTAAGAGTGCATTTCCATTAGAAAAGAGTTTATAGTACTAGTAGTCTTTGTTTTTCACGAACACTATATTTAAAAAAAGAGGCTGAAGTTGATTACCACCAAGTCATAAAATAATATGCGAGAGAAGTAAATGAAACAATAATGTAGGTGTTAGTTTCCATGTGAAAAAGAGTGATTTCTAATCTTTGTATTTTGTTTTGTTTTTTTCCCTACACACTTGGTTTAATTAAAAACTTAATCAAGCAAGGCGTGCAACAAAGCTTTGTGTTCTATTATAAATAACTCTAAGAGCATCCCCAACGGAGACCTCGGGAGGCTGGGCGGGCAATGGAGCTCCGGAGGTTGCGGCGCGAGCCTCCCACTGTAGACGACAGCCTTCGGAGTTGAGGCTTTAGGTTGAGAGGCAGCCTCTGGCCTCCGAAGGCTGCCCCTGTTTTGTTGCTGCGGAATGGGGGACTCCGGAGCCACCTCTAATTTTATCTTATTTTTATATTTATTTTAATACATAAATTCATTTATAAATACCCTATTTTAATCTCACATTTTCATACATATTTGTTTTTTATTAATGTATTTAAATTAAATTTTTTATTCAATTTAATCTAATTAAATAAAAATATTAAAATAAAAATAAATATTAATTACATGTTGATTAATTTAAATTTTTAATTTAAGTTAATAAATTTAATTCATAACAAATATCCAAAATAAAAAATATATATAAATCATAAAAATACAAATCAACAAGAGAGCTCCATGTTGAGAGTCTCCCACAGCTACAAACCAACACAACCTCTCTAAAATTCATGAATCTCACACAAAAAGTTCTATTTAATTACAAAAATGCCACCGGGGGTCTCTATTAGAGAGCCTCTCACTGTGGATGCTCTAACAACTCAAGAAAGTATATATACGCATGTCATACACATACAACTAGGGATGTAAGCGAACCAAGCTACTTGTGAACTATTCGGAGCTCGACTCGATAAAAGTTCATTTCAAATTAGCTTAAATTATTATGTTTATTCTTTATTGATGTTTTAACATAATATTAATTTTTTCAGACTATTGTTTTCATTAATGTCTTAATTATTAAATCATATTTTTGTTATTATATATGTATATTTAATGCTATCAATATATTATAAATGCACGAGCATAATAAATAATATTACTGTATGTTATTATGCATTTAAAATATATTAATGCATTAAATTATTAATATAATGCATTTTTATAAAATTTTTATGCAAAACTTATACACAAAATTATTTTTCATTAAATCATTATGTTTATTACTTATTTATGATTTAACATAATAATGTTTTTTTCCTAATTGTTAATATTTTCCCATTTGATGTTTTACATTTTATTGAACGTGAAATTTATTATTGATATATCAATTAAGTGTTTTTGTTAAAATAAAAAAAATTATGCATCTGTTTTATAATACGTTGCACTCATTTAGTAATAAAATGCATAGAGTTTGTTATTTTAGAAATGCTAAAAATTAGGGATCTTATATTTGACTATTCTGCCCTTTTTTCATTATAAAACTAATGCAAATGGTTTTAAAGATCTATGGTTGTTAATCATTCTTATTTCTCATTTTAAAACTCATTTTCATGTAAACCAACCCATATATATATAATGAAAGTACGTATGTTGAATTTTAAATCATAAATTTCTACACGTATCACTCTCGTATTAATGCAACACAAGATGTTATAAACGGATCGGAGCTATTCGTGTTAATGTTGAAATAGGAGGTTACATTAAAAACTGTTGTAGTTTTAAAAACTTAATGCTCGAACCTTGCTGTGTTAATTTATTTTATGGAAATGCGGAATAAAAATATAATTAATTTTAAATTTCTTCTTTTTTATTCATATTTTTTATCTAAATTATAAATATATCATTGTTTTTATCTTTTGTCCCATTTTAAGGAGGGATGGATAATATTATCCTCCTTAAAATGGGATGAAGGAGAAACACATTGATAAATTTATAATTTAGATAGAATGTATGGATAAAAAAAAAAATTTAAAAAGTAATTATACTTTTATCCACATTTTCAAGTGATAATTTTATTCATTCCTCAATGAAAACACAACCATTAGGTATTAATATAGTACTCCTCACATATATGTATATATATAGAATGACTATATAGTAGTAGTAGTCTTTGTTTATCACGAATGATACAATTAGTTTAAAAAATTAGGCTACGGCTAACTATATACGTACCAAGTCATAAAATATGCGAGAGAAATAAATAAATGAAACAATTAATAATGAAGCTAGCTGTTAATTAGTTCCATGTTACTCTATTTATAAATTATTGTACCAATTAAGTATACCTACCACAGGTGGCATTATAGTTTTGCATGTTACTCTATTTATAAATTATTATACCTATCATACCAATTAAATCCAGATCTGATCCAGTGAATAAACACTTCATATGTTCCATAGTTAAGTTTTAATTTATTTTTTATTTTGATCTATATGCTTTAGTTTAATATTTTTACATAATATTATGATTTATCTCATTTAAATAGGGTATATAATTATTTCTGAACACTTGATATCTTTTCTAATTAATTTTTAGTGTTCATAAATAGAATACAAAATTTTTTTAAATTTAAAATTTTCAAATATTTGTAAATTATGGTTTATTATATAATTATAGTTTTTATTTAAAAAATACCAATTAAAATAATAAATTTGATTGTCAAACATGAAATGTGGGACACAAAATCTCATCCCGTGAAAATAAGTGGTTACATTAAAAATATTTGTAATTTAAAAAACTTAATGTTTAAAAATTAAATTCTTTCTTTTTGAAGGAAAAATAAGTTATATATTCCCTCGTAGCTCAATAGTCATAATTTTGTTTGATGAAAATTGTAAATGTTTTAGTAATTTTTTAGACCATAAATAATGCTCTTTCCGTCTCATTATTAATGATATGTTTTCTGTCTCATTATTAATGATATGTTTATTATATTGAAGTATTCTGACTATAAATAAAATTCATTCTTTTTAAAGAAAAATAAGTCTTGTAAAAAAAAATTTCATCTGTTCCATTATTTATAACATCGTTTAATGATAAAAAATTGTAAGTAATTTATTAATTTTTTAATAAATAATAAATTGTAAGTAATTTATTAATTTATTTATAACTTCATTTAATTTTTTTAATTTTTTAACCATAAATACTAAAATAGATGGATGTTAAGTTAATTATTTATTCTATCATGACTTTTTTCTTATGGATGTTAAAATAAGAATTCAATTAATGGTCTACTTTTTCGTATCATTTCATTTGGTCCCAAGTGTAGCCAATTTTTAATCTAGATGGACATCAATCGGTTTATCAAGGGCTTGGAAAATACTAGTAGTATTTGTTTTTTACGAACAATACAAATTGTTTAAAAGATTAGGCTATGGTTGACTATAAAGTCATAAAATAATACTACCTCCGTCCATGAAAGTTCCTGTCATATTGACCGGGCACGGGTTTTAATGTAACAGTTTGACTTTGTGTAAGAGTATATAGTGAGTGGAGTTTGGGACCCACCTATTTTATTATTTTTAAGTGATTGTGTGTATTGAGTGGAGTTTGGGTCCCACATGATTTATTATTTTTAATTAAGTTGTGTGTATGAGTTGGGTGGGTCCACTTACTATAAATGGAAAGTTTGAAATGTAAAGAAGTTTTGTAGACGGACTAAAATGACAAAATGTAAAGAACTTTTGTGGACGGAAGGAGTAAATAAATTAAGAATATAGCTGTTAATTAATTATTACATGTGAAAAGAGCTACCGAGTGATTCGACCCTTTCTATTATGTTTTGTTTTCTTCCAAAGACACTTGGTTTATCGGTTAATCGGACTAACTCATTCAATTTTTGAGGTAGCTTATCGAGTTCGGGCTGTTTTCGATTCCGTTCAATCAGACTTTTTAGGCTCTAACCCGTCTTTTTATCGGCCTATTCGGATCGACCCGTCTGTTTCGCGCTAAATTGACATTTCTAGCTCCACAGTAAATATTATGACATGAGAGTTATTCGTATCGCGATAAAGGGTGATATGAAGAAAATTTATCTACGACAAATAGAATTTTTTTTTAAAAATTTGGGGTGGGGGGTGCTTCAGCCCACCCTAGCATCCCCCTCCCCTCCGCCACTGATTGTAATACATGTATTATTACATGCATACAACAATATGTGTTCTATGTTTTGTGCACAATTATCTTAGTTCATATATTCGCCTTGTTTTTTTGAGTACTTGTGATTTATAGATTATTTTTATATTTTTATATTCGTCTTATTTTTTTGAGGACCTATGTTTATAGATGATTTTATGTTCATATATTCACATTGTTCCATTGAGTACTCGCGGTTTATAAATGGCGTCATGTTTATAAATTTGTCTTGATCCCTTAAGAATTTGTGGTTTATAGATAGTAAGATAATTTGTTATATTCGTCTTGTTCCCTCGAAAACTTGTGGTTTATAGCCTAAGGAATGATATTATATGTTACAACAAAATGTAAAAAACGATCTACTACCTCAACTACTGAGTACGTTTTGAAATAATTTTTTTGTAGACCAAAATTTTGTTTCTGTCATGTTTTGAAATGATTTTTTCGCATCAGAAAATGTTATAAAGAGTTAATATTCTAAATTAGATATTTAAGATGTTAGGACACAAGAGATGATGCTTCTTGCGTGCTTCCAGACCCTTTACGAAGAACATCAAGGTGCAGAGACCTTATCCTCAGACCTCGATCTTTCAGGGCAGAGGTTAGTCGCACACCTCTGCCAAATAAGCATAAGTAATATTATTCCATATCATAAATGTTTTTATTCATTTTTCTCATTATGTCACAATTAATTAATTATCTTAATTAAACAATAATGATTCTCTTTTCAAATTTTCAAATGTCAGCTCACAATAGCATATTAAATATTATCTTCTTTCGATCTAAATCTAGATTAATTTAATTTCAATTCAGTTATATATATATACACACACATGTCGATATAACCATATAATAAATTAACTTAATTAATTTAATTTCAAACATAATTTGATAATATGACTAAACAATTGAATTATTTGATATATTATAATCTCTTTGTGTATGACCGTTCACAACTACTACTAGTAGCAGACTCAGATTACGATATAATCAAATATCATTTACGAAATTAATTTTTCAAATAAATTAACACACTTCAAATATTATTTCAAGAACCTGCTCGGCCAAGTCTTCTTGGTACGTGTTTCACTTACGGAATTGAGATGTGAAAGCCATATGTAACATGTTGGGTGTCGCACATCATTTCAATTCCTCTAAAAAAATGTCTTGTTAAGGAGGGTGAATACCTCACCGTATATGTTGGTTCTAAAATTCATCTTTCAGTGATCAATATGAGACAATTTTAACAAAGATTATAAGTTACATAGTGATACAACTAAATTGGTGGTGGTGAACAAATTGAAAGAGATAGATAGTAGATGGGTATGCATGCAGTTTAATTAATTTATTCATTTGCTGAAAATACCAGGGCCATAGGTGGAATAGACGACATCAAACAGGAGAGGAAACATCAAAAGCACAAAGGAGGCTATAGGCAAGCAAGCCATGGCAGCAACCAAAACTTTCTTGGCAAGCATGAGGTACAGTGTGGCCCCAAACGCCACCATCATGAACGTAACCGACAAAAAGAGCGTGAGAATGCCGATGCTCAACCTCCTTGGAAGAATGTGCAGAAAATCGTCCTCCGCATAACGCGACGTGAGGATGGATAGGAACATGAGGAGTGAAGTGAGGGAAGTGAACAAGGACACAACATCAGTGACGACGAATACTAGGAAAGGAAAGCTGTCATGGAATACAGGGATGCCCTCCGAGTTCAACCCACCAGGTACCGTGAAGGCCGCCGTGAACACAACAGTAGCAATGAGAACTGCTGCGATGCTGCAAGAATTAGCCGTCCCTTTCATCCACGCCTCGCCCTCTGCTTTCAACTCGGCATGCTCCTCTGAAAATAGCGTATTGGGAATGCTGCCTTGCTCATTCGGCGAATCTCTCCATGAAGGATCCACAAATTTCTCAACTTCCTTGAACCATTGGAGCTCACGTTGCATCTGAAGGGCTGCACCAGTAACTTGATTGAGCTTGTGAGGAGGGGCGATTTTGGCACACAAGTGCATGAGGTTGTTGGTGCCGTGGTCGACGGAATTGTAGAATCTATGGCTATGGTCGCCCATATTGTAAATGAGATTGAACACATTTTCATGGCGGTGTCGAGCTGCCAACAAGAATATGTCTCTCCCATTGTCAGGATCTACTGCGAAAGCGGAGATAGGGGAGTACTCTGTGATGATTTCAATAATCTCATGGATGCCATTTGTAGCCGCATTGATGATGGACTGTTTGTATATAGCCGAAGCTTCACTATAATCCATATTTCCTACTTTCTCACACAGAGCCTTCGCCAGTTCCAGAACCTGTTTGTGCTTCAACTTTTTCGCACCAATCACTTTCACTTGAGGCACTGCATGCATATATAATATAAACTAATTTTGAAATTTATATTCAACTTCAACCCATTGAAAATAAATTAAAGCGGGCCATATTTGTTATATTTATACTCCACTTACGTTTACAAATCAGGGCCCCCAACTTCTGCCACACTGCAAGACATGCATATTGAAATAAATTTTAAATGTTAACTGCATCTGCAGCCAAATATAAAACAAATATATGCACGTATTCATATTTTTGACCTGCACAAATCGTAAAGTAGCTGCACTTTGTGCCTTGTTGATTTTCAATGTCACCAGCGCAGCAAGAAGTCCTCGTCGACGATATTGACTCCGATGGAATACCTTAATTAATTAGATGCATAACGTACCGTCCAAAGAATATATAATTAATTAAGAAAAAAGGGTGTCATATGAATATATATTTAGATGCATGCATGAAGTAGTTTATATATGAAAGGAAAAAAAAACAAGAGATCCTTACAGGAGTAGATGAAGTAGTGCCAGAAGCTGAAAGATTTTGGCTGTGGGAAAGCACTGGTCATTAGAGAAAGGGACGACAAGGCAGAGTAATCACCGTAAGGTGTTGCTCTTGCCATATCTGGATACTTCTTCACCAAATCCAGCGCCACATCTGCCACTCAAATTCAATCCTTCTATCTATGAAACATTATAATGACAGTACGTCTCAATATTATTTTAGTAAAGAAACAAATTAATTACTGACCAAAGTATTCGGATGATATGACTGCATTGAGAATGCGAACGCCTAGATTACCGGCAAACGGGCTATTCTCTACTTCGGGGTCCGCCATCTGAATCAAGTAGGTAAGCACTTCCTTCTGGCAATGAACCGCCGCCAATTGCAGCGGCAACCAACCCGCATCGTTATAGATGTACTGGAGTTGAGGCATCCGGTTCACCAACATCACGGCGGCGTCTTTGTTTCCGACTTTGGCCGCATAGTGCAGAGCAGTTTCCTTGTATTTGTCCTGGAGCACCACTGCCTCGTTGGGAAGCCATTCGAGCAGCTTCTCCACGAACATGTTAGCCTTTCCTGACCGGACCGCCACGTGGAGGGGCGTCTCCAGCCTATAGCTGATGGTGGCATTGGTGCGCATCATATCTTCTTTGAACCACTTCTCTGCATTCTCCCAGTCACCTCTCTGAGCTGCTTTGTACATGTCGCCTGAACTCTTTCCTTCCGGAGGTACCCATTCTTTCTTTAAAGATTCCACTTTCTCTGCATCAATCAATTAACACACACACATATATATGTAAATTAAAAATGAATTGAATAAATACTACACCACGGAATGCGCGTACCTATTTCCTTTTCCTTTTCGTCTTCCGTGGGCAAAGCATCGGTTTGAATGGAGTCTGGAGTTTCAATTGGAGTGAAAATCTTTTCCAACTCCAACCAAACACTCCTGGCGTTGGCAAGGGCGCCCTCCACGACGCCAAGAGCGTCTTCTCCGATGGAAGCCATAATCCATCCCTTCACAAGCCTGTCTCTTCTTCTGCACAGTTGGTGGACGTCGTTGTCGTCTTGGTGATCTTGGCTGCCGTCGACGAAAGAGAGCAAGCCATGGCTGTCCAGAAGGCACACCATCTGCTCTTTCCAGATGTTGTACAAGCTGACCTTCTGCTTATCTTTGAGGGAGGGCCTCACGGTTATGTAGTTTGTGAAGTTAACCGTGGACTCGCACACTTGCTTCACCATGATTGATGGTGATGATGATGATGAGGATGCCATTGGTACAAAGAGTCCCAACCAAATTGCTATTTATACACACTTTTCTACTGAATTAATTACAAATCTCATGGTTGCATGGTGATTATTATATGGCTGTCACACAAATTATGCCTCTTTGACTTTAGCTAGTACTCTTTAAAAAAATTAAGTATGTGTCCTTTTTAGTGGACAAATTGTTATTAGATGGTTGTTACACAAATAAAGAATTCAGATTATGAATTTCATAGAAAGATACGGCCTTGTCATGATAAATGATATTAATGCAAAATGAAGACCCATAACTAGTGATTTATTTATTGATTAAACGTACACTAGTTCTACCAATCAATCACGTACGAGGTTTCCATGGAAAAAGAGTGGCTGTACTCTTTGTTTTGTTTTTGTTTTTTTTTCCTAAACACTTGGTTTAAATAACTAAAGCAAGGTTGATGATATAAGATCAAGCTTTACTATTTTCAATTTTCTTTATCAACTAAAGAAAATATATATTTATATATATGCATACGTCATGTATTCCAATAATAGGGGGCATCCATGCATTAATTATATATAGTTTTGCTACTCTATTCATAAATTATTGTACCAAAGGAGTTGACGACGATACTCGATACATGTGACAAAAGGTAATGGCAAAGTCTGGTCAACCTATGCATTTGAACTTACCAAAAAATAAACTTACGCTTTCGAAAAAATTATCCTGTATGAATGATACAATTCATATTATTCATACTTAAAAATGTAAAATATAATTACAAGGTATTTTAGTACAAGAAACTTATAAATAGCTAGAATTTAACTATTATGTTGGTGGCTATTATTTTTCTTTTACAATTTTTTTTGGCTATTTTATATAATCACTCATTATATATTTTATCAATTAATTGAAATAAATGCTCCTTTTTAAAACCTAGGCCGTTATAATCAGGAAAGTGGTATATGCAGCTTGCACTCAGAGCGATTACCTAAGTAAGTCCAAACCTTTTATTAGGAAGCCCAGCCCATTTAAGAGTTAGGTGGCTCAAACTTACGACTAAGCAAGCCCAAACCATTTAAAAATTAAAAGCCCAAGCTTAAGTTTTGATGTGCGCTTTCTTCTCCTCCGCATATTTTTCTTCTCCTCTTCATATTTATCATTAAGACCGGTTTTGGTTGCATCTTCTCTCTAAATCTTATGAATCCTGTTCAAGGCTGAAAATTATGCGATGAAGGTCGTCACTTCTGTCGATTGATGAGAATATACTAACACCAGATGGGGTGTGCTTCAATGGTTATGCTGTCAGCGACCACGGACGTAGATGGCTAGCAAGACATTCTTCATCAGCTGGAGATGCAGGAATGGGAAAAATTTGTTATACTGCTCCTCAATATGGAGATGGCAGACGTGTTTCTCTCCCGGTTACATCGATTTATGATATTCCTCCTCTTTAATGTGGACATGGGCGTGTCTCGTCTGCAATCAAGCTCCTCGAGAAGGGTTTGCTTCACGATGTATGTGTTTGAAGATTAAACTTGATTCACCTTCTGTTATGAACTATCGATACATTGCCTTAGTAGATACATTGTATTGATAGGTTCATGAATGTAGTAAATGGGTGTAGTGTCTCTAGACTTATCTATTAAGTACTATGGTCTATATAAGGAGATGATGTATTCAGTTTTTAAAGTGAACTTAATATAATATTTTTCCTTCTTTCATATTTTAATTTTTCATCCTCTGCCAACAAAGTGGTATCAAGAGAGGTTTCGAGAGAAAAAAAAATGATGAGTGGTGGAATGTTTACTTTCCAATTTTCCAAACTTACCAAAGAAAACTATGACAATTGGTGTATCCGGATGAAGGCCTTGTTGGGATCGCAAGATGCATGGGAGATTGTGGAAAAAGGATATGAACAACCACCAAATGAAGAAGCCATTGAGACCATGTCTCAAGCTCAAAGGAGTGCATTGCAGAAGTCCAGAAAGCAAGATCAACATGCTTTGACATTGATTCATATGTGTCTTGATGAATCAATGTTTTGAGAAGGTGTCCAGCGCAACAACCGTCAAACATGCCTGGGAGATATTGTCGAATTCCTTCAAAGGAGTCGACAAAGTGGTGAAAGTCCGCCTACAAACCTTGAGGGCAGAATTCGAAGCACTCAAAATGAAGAGTTCTGAATTAATTTCAAACTATTTCTCCAGAGTTTTGGTTGTTGTCAATCAAATGCGCAAATATGGTGAAAAACTAGAAGATGTCAAGGTAATTGAAAAGATCTTGCGCTCTCTTGATTCCAAATTCAATTATATTATTGTGGCAATTGAAGAATCGAAAGATGTCGAAAAGATGTCAATCGATGAACTCTTGGGATCTCTACAAGCACGTGAAGAAAGAATGATTGAGAAGGAGTCACAAGAATAGGTTCTTTTTTCAAATGCGCCACACAAAGGAAAAGGAAAAATGAAGGCCAAAGAAAATTCTTTCTCTTCTAGAGGAAGAGGGAGAGGAGTTGGAAGAGGTGGTGGAACTTACGGCAGAGGACGATGAAGAACAAATGTTGCACACTTCAACAACTCCAATCATACGGAAACTCCCAAGGGGAAATGTCCAACCAATCAAAGGCTGAATTCAAGAGGACATGGCAGAGGAAATTGGCGAAAAAATAATACTCGAAGGACTGATGTGCAGTGTTTCAGTTGTAGGAAATTTGGCCACTATGCATCAGAATGCAGCGAAGATAATAAAGCTTATTCTGCACAAGACGACGATGATGAGGAATCTGCTTTCCTTTTGACGAGCCATGAAGAAAAAGACCCAGAGGTATGGTTCTTAGATACAGCAACCAGCAACCATATGACGGGGAAAAAATCTATGTTCATTCTTTGAACGAAAACTTCAAAAGGAGCATTTCTTTTGGAGACGGAAGTAAGGTGATTGTGGAAGGCATAGGAGATATTTTAATTCTAGACAAAAATGGATCACATCGATTCATTTCGAAAGTCTATTTTGTGTCTGCACTCAAAGCAAATATTTTGAGTTTAGGCCAACTTTTGGAGAAAGGATACGACATTCGATTAAAAGATGGCGTTATGACAATTAGAGATTCCAAGGCAAAGTTGATGGCAAATGTAAAGATGTCAAAGAATTGTATGTTCTCTCTTTCGTTGCAAGGCGACAATGCCAAATGCTTGAAGAATTCTACTTCAGAAACTGCATGGTTATGGCATCTACGCATGGGTCACTTGAATTTTGGAAGTCTATAACAACTTGAAAAGGAGAACATGGTTCATGCATGGTTTACCTACTGTAGAACATCCTGAACGAATGTGTGAAGGATGTATCTACGGCAAGCATATTCGAACCAGCTTTCCGAACGAGTCTTTGTCACGATCGTCAATGCCGCTCCAATTTGTATATGCTGATATATGTAGCCCGATTAATCCTCTCTCGCTTGGTAAGAATAAATATTTGTGACTTTTCATTGATGATTTCAGTCGTAAAACTTGGGTATATTTTCTTAAAGAAAAATCTCAAGCTTTTGAGGTGTTCAAAAAATTCAGAGTGTTGGTGGAGAATGAAAGTGGTTACTCTATTAAATCATTGCGGACTGACAGAGGTGGAGAGTTCACTTCCAAACAATTTGATGATTTTTGTGAGTCTAACGGCATCAGGAGATTTCTTACTGCCCCAAGATCTCCGCAGCAGAACGGGGTCGTGGAACGGAAGAATAGAAGCATCTTGAACATGACTAGATGCTTGTTGAAGAGTAAAAATATGCCTAGAGAATTTTGGGCAGAAGCTGTAGCATGCTCAGTGTACTTGTCCAACAGGTGTCCCACCAAGAAGCTGGAGAAAATGACACCAATCGAAGCCTAGAGTGGAAGAAAGTGTACTCTTTCGCATCTAAGAGTTTTTGGTTGTGTGGCCTACAACCATATTGCCGATGAGATGAGAATCAAGCTCAACGACAAGAGTGAAAAGCTCGTGTTTATTGGCTATGATGAAAAGTCAAAAGCTTACAGGCTTTATAATCCAACAAACAAGAAGATTCTTGTCAGCCGCGATGTCAAGTTCGATGAAGAGGGGGGCTGGAACTGGGAGCAACAAGAGGATGATTATAGTTTTCTTCCTATCTTTGAAGAAAACTTCAGTTCGTGCGTGGAGAATGATCAACAAGTTTCTAAACCAGTGAGCCCAGCTTCAACTCATGGCGATACAAGTCATGCAAGTTCATCTTCAAGCTCACCCGAAAGTCCAAGAAAAATGAGAAGTTTATTAGATATATATGTTGATTTGGACGGTGCAAACAATACCTCTCTGTATTGTCTTTTTGCAGATCCCGACCCTATAAATTTTGAATGTGGACATGGACATTTTTCGTCTTCAATCAAGCTAGCTAGCTCATGTTGTACTTGAGAGATTTATATATGGAATCAATTATTTTATAATCATGCATGCATGCATGCAAGAATTAATATATATATATATATATATTAACAAAAAATTTATTTTATATATTAATGAAACAATTAGTCAGAAGGAAGATATAATTGGAGTGCTTTTTTATTTTATAGAATTAATCTCATTAGAGATGAACTATTAATTAATTGGTGAGTTTTGAACAAATTAATGAAATCAACAGAGATAGATAGTAGATGGTCCATTGCTAAACTACAACAAGCAAGAGATACAAGAAAAGGAAGAAGGAGTTATAAGAAATAGAAAACTTTATTTTATTTAAAGTAAGTAGAAATGAAGCTTATAAAGATGATGTAATGATAATGGATCTACAAGAAGCAAACTGTGTTGCTTGTGTATTTATTTAGCCTACCATCTTCACCAATATATCATCACAAAACTAACTATCTATCATTATAACCAACTCAACTGTAACCTATTATAATAATTTAGATTTTTACAAAACAAACTAATGCTAATGGTGTGAAAATACCAGGGCCATAGGTGGAGTAGACGACATCAAACAGGAGAGGGAATTGCAAGAGCACTAAGGAGGCTATAGGCAAGCAAGCCATGGCAGCAACCAGAACAAGAAGCCATGCTTCTTTCTGGACAAGCATGAGGTACAGAGTGGCCCCAAACGCCGCCAAACTTCTCCGTGAAGGATCCACAAATTTCTCAACTTCCTTGAACCATTGGAGCTCTAGTTGCATCTGGAGGGCTGCGCCAGTTACTTTATTGAGCTTGTGAGGAGGGGCGATTTTGGCACACAAGTGCATGAGGTTGTTGCTGCCATGGTCCACGGATTTTACATTATGGTGCCCATATAGTAAATGAGATTGAACACGTTTTCATGGCGCTGTCGAGCTGCCAACAAGAGCCTGTCTCTTCTTCTGCACAGTTGGTGATCTTGGTCTTCTGCCAACAAGGTATATAAATATACTACTAACAAGTTTCGCTTCAACATATATATATAGTTCGAGTTTATGAAATTTGGATTAATATTT
Source organism: Leonotis leonurus (assembly GCA_026898415.1). NCBI lineage: Eukaryota > Viridiplantae > Streptophyta > Magnoliopsida > Lamiales > Lamiaceae > Leonotis > Leonotis leonurus. The sequence continues at coordinate 2,778,290 of JAPKLX010000037.1, forward strand.
AGATACAGTTTCATAAAATGTCAATTATAAATGCTAGAGACATTGAAACAATAATGTAGCCAGTGAGCTCTAATTTTTCATGGAAAAAGAGTGGTTGTACTCTTTGTGTTTTTTTCCAAACACTCGGTTTAAAAATGAAGTAAAGCTGACGATATATGATGAAGCTTCACTGTCGATTCGATCCATATGTACTTCATATATTCCAATCATAGGCTTGCAGTGAGAGCGATGACTTAAGTAAGCCCAAACCTTTTATTAGAAAGCCCAGCCCATTTAAGAATTATAGGAGGACTATACACATGTGTTAGAGTTATTTCAAACTCTATAAATTGTTTTTGTCTTTCTTGTGTAGTACGTGGCCCAACAGAAAGTGAATAAGGAGTGTGGCCCAACAGAAAGTGAATAAGGAGTGCCACATAAAGAGGAAAGTCAGTTGAGCCTGACTTGCGAGAAATAGGAGGAAGTTGGTGAAGCTGACTTGGTCAACCCGAATGTTCCGCGAATGTCGCAACAACACAAGGGATTAACTGCCAACTACCTACATCATCCACGATCTGTTTTGTCTTGGAGAAGAAGCTAGCAGATTCTATAAATATAGAACTTCGTGGATGAGAGATATACACTTTTTCAGAGATCTCTCATTATCTCTTAGCATTACAAGATTATTTTACTTGTATTGATTTCTAAATCTCTTTGAGGTTGTAGTTTTCGTGAGAGTAGTTGATAGGATAGCTAGAGGGAGTCTACTATCTGTAAGCTACTGTTTTTTACTCTTTTAATAAAACATTTTTAGTCGTGAGACTCGCGTGGGTTATCTTATTAAACCCACGCAAAAGAAGTTCTGGTGTTTCTTCGTTCGTTCGTGTGAGTGTGTTGTGGTTGGTGTTTCGACAACACGTATTTTACAGTTGAGATACACTTTCAAGTGGTATCAGAGCCTCTACTCGACATAACTGAGTAAGGTCCGGGTTAAGTATCTCAACGCTGGTCTAACATGGATCCCACGTTCAGACCACCTGTCCTTGATGGATCAAATTACTCCTACTGGAAGACCAGAATACGGGCGTATATCAAGTCTATTGATAGGAAAGCTTGGCTGTCTGTTGAAAAAGGATGGTCACCTCCCAAGACCACTGATGCTCAAGGAGATGTTATTCTAACACCATCTGAGCAGTGGACGAGAGATGAAAATGATGCTGCCAATTTTGATGACAAAGCAATAAACGCTATTTATGCTTGTGTTGACACCAATATCTTTAAGCTCATCAAAAATTCTGCATGTGCTAAGGATGCTTGGGACACACTGCAAAGGCATTGTGAGGGGGACACCAGCATTAAGGAGTCTCGCTTACGTGTTCTTACCTCTCAATTTGAGAACATGCGAATGGGGGAGGAAGAAGACATCAACGGCTACACGAAGAGGATACTTGACATTGCAAATGAGTGTCAAGATCTTGGCGACCCCTTGAGTAACAAGATACTTGTGTCCAAAGCATTAAGAACGCTACCATCAAGGTTTGACATGAAGGTTACCGCTTTCACAGAATCAAAGAATGTTGCTACAACAGAGTTCATGGATCTCATGAATAGTCTGAGAACATATGAGATGACCCTGGAGGAGCGTGCACCATCCAGCAAAAAGAAGTCTATAGCATTAATTGCAGGATCTTCTAGTGAGAGCAGAATTCAGGAAATCAAGGACGTGACAAACGAGGAGGATCTCAGTTTTGAAGACATCAAAGAAGGAGATAGCGTTGCCCTAATAACACGCAAGTTCAACACTATGTTGAAGAAGATAAATCAAGGGCAGTATGTTCCAAAACCAAGGGAAACGGAGTCCCAAAAAGGCGAATATCAAACAACCAAAGGAAAAGAAGCTGCACCACCCAGAAATTTTCGAAAATCTTTCTCTAATGAAGGGTTCAAGCGTGAGAAATTTGATTTCGATAAAGTTCAATGTAGGGAGTGCAGAGGGTTTGGACATTTTGCAAGAGAATGTGCCAACACACTGAGGAAACGTGGAAAATCATATTGGGTATCATGGAGTGAAGATGAGGCTGAATTCTTCTCTAACCTTGATCGATCAAGTGATGAGGATGATGAAAGTGAGCAAGCTTCACAAGAAAAAACGGTGGCGTTGCATTCCTCATGTCTGGAAACATATTTCGAAGATGAAAGTGATAATCCCTTGGGGTTTGATCCTTGGACGGAGTCTCTATCTGACATCGAAGAGGATGTTGCACCTTTGTTGCTTGGTAACGTGTATAACATCAATTCATACTTACAGTTAGACAATGTTGCTGCTCTTATTTGTTCAACAGGTGAAGAGGATCTCCAGGAGAAACTCGGTCTCGAGTGTGATGACAACACCATGCAAATGATCCAGGAGCTACAGAAACTGTATGACGAACTACTCAATGAGTGGAAGAAGCAGGCGTTACACCTGGAATCAACCTTAAATGAGAACTCACGACTCAAAGAGGCGCTAACAAAGACCGAAGCCGCTCTAACTCAAAAGGACATGGAATTACACAAGATGGCAACTGAACTTCAAAACGCAGAGATCACCATTCAAAAATGGAACACAGGAACATACAAGCTTGAAGAGATGTTGGGCAAACAACAGTTCGGTACTAAGGGTCTTGGCTATCAAACTAGATCTAGCAGCCTACCTTATGAGATGCCGCCCTTTGTTCCAAATCAACCTGATGCAGATCCATCCAGCAAGGACAAAAAGAAAAAGGTAAGGAAAGGTAAGAAACATAGAACATATATATGCCATTACTGCCTTAATCCGGGTCATATTAAACCTTTCTGTATTAAACGTTTAAAAGATGTTGAGCAAGCTAACATGTCTTATCAACAGTCCACACGACATGGAAAGGTGAACCAAGCACCCAAGCAAGTCTGGGTAAGAAAAGAAAAGGTAAACTGTCTTGTGGTGTACACTGCACTACGAACAAGTACCATGGGTTCATGGTATTTTGACAGTGGATGTTCCCGTCACATGACCGGAAACAAGGCATGTCTTTCGGATTACGAACCATTTAATGGAGGAAATGTGTCCTTTGGAGGTGGTTCAAAAGGAAAGATTATTGGTAAAGGTGTTCTTAATGTATCTGGATTGCCTGCCTTAAAAAATATTTTGCATGTTCAAGGTCTTGTAGCTAATTTAATTAGTATAAGTCAATTATGTGATAACAATTTGCAGGTTAGATTCACTAAGGATGCATGTGAAGTGTACAATGACAGTAACATATGTGTTGTGAAAGGGCAGCGATCAAAAGATAATTGCTATATGACTGATGATACACGATGCTACAAAGCACAAGTAGATGATACTGTGCTGTGGCATCAACGATTAGGTCATACTAATTTTCGTAATCTTGACAGGCTGACAAAGATGGAAGCTGTACGTGGGCTGCCCAAATTCTACAAGAAGGATAAGATCGTGTGTGAGGATTGTCAAAAAGGAAAGCAAGTGCATGTCTCACACCCTGTTGTTCAATATCGAGAACAACACTTTGGTACTTCACGCTGTTTTGAGTTAGTACATATGGACTTAGTTGGACCTATGGAGGTTGAAAGTATTGGAGGTAAACGGTATGTTCTAGTCACTGTTGATGATTTCTCAAGGTACACGTGGACTTTCTTTCTTAGAGAAAAATCTGATTCATTTGACATTTTCAAAAACTTGTTCACCCGTGTGTCTAATATGTTTGGTGTGAGAATCGCTCGTATAAGAACAGATCATGGACGAGAATTCGAGAATGCTCAATTCACCATGCTGTGTGAAAAGAAATGCATCTCCCAAGAGTTCTCAGCCCCAAAAACACCTCAACAGAACGGGGTAGTGGAGCGAAAGAATCGAACGCTGATTGAGATGGCACGTGTAATGTTGAGTGCCAAGAAGATTGCCAAACGTTTTTGGGCAGAGGCGGTGAATACAGCATGTCATATCAACAACCGTGTCAACATCAGACCTGGAACGTTCCAAACTCCATATGAGATTCTAAGAGGGAGAAAGCCTAATCTTCAACACTTTCATGTATTTGGGTGTGTGTGCTACATTTTGAATGACAGGGAGTATCTTACTAAGTTTGATGAAAAAAGTGACAAATGCATATTCTTAGGATACTCTCAAAATAGTGTTGCATATAGAGTTTATAATTCCAAGTTACGCACTATTCAAGAATCTATGAATGTTGTGTTTGATGATGGAGCAACATTTACAGGAACAGAGGATGCAGAGAAAACACAGCTGGAGTTTGAGAGAACTGACCATGAAGCTGTCCCTGATGTTGTGACAACACCCCAAGACACACAACCTCAACATCTAGAGGTTGAAGAAGAGAATGTGGAATCTGAAGTCCATAGAGGAAGTGAAAGAAGGGAACCATCTGGAAGAATACGTGCCAATCATCCAATCTCTCAAGTTATAGGTAACGTACAATATGGTATTCGCACGAGAGGTAAGCCTCCTGTTAACTATAGAGAGATGGTATGCATGTTCACCAAGTGTGCTACACTGCTTGGGGTAAGTTGCTTTGTTTCAAAAATAGAACCTAAACATGTGAAAGAAGCATTAACTGACGAATGTTGGATAAATGCCATGCATGAGGAACTAAACCAGTTTGTTCGCAATGACGTATGGTACTTGGTTCCTAGGCCTGTTGACAGGAATGTTATAGGAACAAAGTGGATCTTCAAGAATAAAACTGATGAGCATGGAACAATCGTACGAAACAAAGCAAGGCTGGTAGCACAAGGATACACTCAGGTAGAGGGGATTGATTTTGATGACACTTTTGCCCCTGTTGCAAGAATAGAGTCCATTCGGCTTCTTCTAGCAATAGCATGTTATCTCAACATCAGACTATACCAAATGGATGTGAAAGCAGCATTTTTGAATGGAGAGCTAAAAGAAGAAGCCTATGTTGAACAACCGAAAGGCTTTGAAGATCCACACAAACCCGAGTATGTGTTCAAATTGAAGAAGGCTTTGTATGGTCTCAAACAAGCACCGAGAGCTTGGTATGAGCACTTAACAAAGTTCCTTCTCACATATGGTTTTGTACGTGGCAGTGTGGATAGAACATTGTTCATAAAAAGGGAAAACTCTAAACTACTCATTACTCAAATCTATGTTGATGACATGATTGTAGGCTCTACCTCACAGAAATTACTTGATGATTTTGCAGGTGCTATGGCAAAGAAGTTTGAGATGAGTATGGTTGGAGAACTAGCATATTTCCTAGGGCTTCTGGTCAAGCAAGGAAACGATGGAATATTCATATCCCAGAGCAAATACGCTAAGGACATGGTCAAGAAATTCCAACTGGAAGGGTGCAAACCCATGCGTACTCCAATGGGGTCGAGCGACAAAATCTCAAAGGACGATGCTGGAGAGGATGTTGATCCAACACTGTACCGGTCGATGATAGGAAGTCTTTTATACCTTACATCTACTCGACCTGACTTGATGTATAGTGTTTGTGTGTGTGCCAGGTACCAAGCAAAGCCAAAAGTATCACACCTTAAAGCTGTGAAACAGATTATCAGGTATGTTGCAGGAACACCAGATCTAGGTATTGCTTTCACTAAAGATACAAATCTGTCTCTTGCAGGCTTCAGTGACTCTGACTGGGCTGGAGACCTAGATGATAGGAAGAGCACGAGTGGTGGATGTTTCTTTCTTGGAAATAACCTCATATCCTGGCATAGTAAGAAACAAAATTGTGTCTCCCTTTCTACGGCAGAATCTGAATATGTTGCTGCAGGTAGTTGTTGTGCTCAGCTCCTATGGCTCAAACAAATGCTAAATGACTATGGAGTTGAGAGTAAGAGTTTAGTGGTGTATTGTGATAACATCAGTGCTATCAATATTTCTAAAAATCCTGTTCAACACTCTAGAACTAAGCACATTGATATAAGGCACCACTTTATTAGGAATTTAGTTGAGAAGGAGGTTTTAAAGCTTGAATATGTGACCACTGAAAATCAAACAGCTGATATTTTCACAAAATCTTTGGATCATGAGAAGTTTGTCAAATTACGAAAATCTCTTGGTCTATGTGTTCTCGCCTAACTCTGTTCAAAAACCTTTCACTCACTCTCTCTCATTCACAGACTACCATTCCCGCTCTAAAACCCTTTCATCTTCAAAAACCTTTCATCCATCCATGGCAGCTCCTTCGCCCAACGATTTCTTTAGAATGATGGAAATGTTTGCTTCTAATCCTGATATGTTTAGACAATTGTAGGCCATGTTTACTACGTCGTCCTCTACTACACCACCACCTGCTCCGCACCCTGAAATCTCTGTCGCTGCTAACCCTAGCCCTGTTGCTGTTGAAAAGGAAGCCATACCCGTAGTTCTTGAGGATGTAAAAGCCTCCTCCCCGAATGACTCTGAAGCAAAGCCCGAGGACTTCATTTCCACAGAAATGGAGAACCCAGTTGCATTTGAAGGAGTTCTCGCGCTAGAATGGTACCCCCCAACGGTGGATGTTCACACACCCAAGGCCACCGAAAATCAAGAGGCCATGTTAATTGGTGATCCAGAGGTCGCTCCTGTGGTCACGGTACAGTCAAAACCCCAACGAAAACGCACTAAGACTCTTGCCAAGAAGGAAAAGGGGGTGGCTTCTCGAAAATCCAGGCGCACCCAGACGCGACAAACACCCAAGGCCCCCATTTTCTTGAATTTGATGGATGAAAGTAGTGATGAAGATATCAGTACTCCAGTGGAGCAAGCGACGGTTACTTTACCACCAGAAGAGGTTGATACTCCTAAGGGCGCGGAGGCTACAACCAAACAAGCGGAAGTCACTGCTGGTACAGAGGAGGAGCTGGACCAGATCCCTTTGGCCACCATAGCAAAGGCCAAACGCGCAGAAATTTCAAAAGGAAAGAAGAAACTCACCAAAGCCCAACAGTCTGATGTCCCTCACACATCTCCTGTCCCCTCTGAGGATGAATCCTCAGACATTGATGTCAAACGTGCTCACTCCAAGGCCGTATATGACAATGTTGCTCTCACACGATGGAATGCGCTCAAGAATGCCTCCTATCTTAGTGAGCGAGAAATTGACAAGGCCTCCTTTGCACGGTACAACCTCATCATTTTTTTCTCCAGTCGTAATCTGATGTCATCTGTCTCGGGGTTAAACCCGTTTGTGAAGGATACTGTTCGCTCGTTCTATGCGAACATGTCTGTTGACTTTGGTGACCCCTCCTCGAAGCACTATGGTCACACATACTGTCAGGGTAAAGCTGTTCATATCAACCCCACTATTATCAATGACACTCTCGGCCTACCAGACGTGGAACCACATGTCATTGCTGATCTTCACTCCGTAGCCAGAGTTCTCACAGGAGGTCGGAAAACACGGTGGCCACAACCTTTGAAAGCATCTCATTTGAGTCATCTGTACTCCGCACTTCACAAGATGCTCATCACCAACTGGAGTGTCACCACAAATGTCACTGTTGTCACTCAGCCGCATGCCTGCCTCCTTTACTGCATCGGCCTTAACCTTCCATTTAATCTTGGCAGAGTGATCTTTGATGTAATGGTATCTTTGGCAACACGTCCTCAAGTTTCCTTTCTTCCCTATCCTTCTCTTCTGTGCAGGATTTTTCAAAAGCAAGGTGTTCCCATTGGAAAACAAAAGGAGCCCATTCCTGTGTACTACATTGCCAACAGTCTTTTCTGTGATTCCAAACAGAAAGATCTTCCTTGGGTAGATCCAAATGTGGCTGCTCCTAACATCGATGATGATGTTGTTCTTCCCGTTCCTTGCCGTTTACTGCACAAGCTTCTCGCAGCCGTGCAAGACATAGTTTATCACGCCGAACTTTCTTCCCAAAAAGGGGGAGACGAGGTTGCTGATGACGATGCCGTTGCTGCTGCGGAGGATGCTGAGGATGAAGAATCTAAGGAAACAGAGTGTGATGCATGAGAGGAGGGGTGTGGTGTGAGACTGAGAGGGGGTGTCTGTTTTGAACATATTACTTTGATACTTTTGATACTGTGATATATATTTTTTGCGATGTGTTGATGGAATGCCAGTTAGGTTCTATCTCTATCTCATGTTTTACTATGTTTGTATGATGGAATGTTGTGATATGCTTGGTGGTTGTGCTGTTTAATTGTCGTATGAAGGGGGAGTTCGTTTTTGTAATGCTGAGGGAGTTCACAGAGTAAGGGGGAGACAATGCTGCAAACGTGTTGCAGAACTTGTGGCAGCAGCATAACGGAAGTTTTGTGAAGAAAGCAAAAACAAAGGGGGAGATTGTTAGAGTTATTTCAAACTCTATAAATTGTTTTTGTCTTTCTTGTGTAGTACGTGGCCCAACAGAAAGTGAATAAGGAGTGTGGCCCAACAGAAAGTGAATAAGGAGTGCCACATAAAGAGGAAAGTCAGTTGAGCCTGACTTGCGAGAAATAGGAGGAAGTTGGTGAAGCTGACTTGGTCAACCCGGATGTTCCGCGAATGTCGCAACAACACAAGGGATTAACTGCCAACTACCTACATCATCCACGATCTGTTTTGTCTTGGAGAAGAAGCTAGCAGATTCTATAAATATAGAACTTCATGGATGAGAGATATACACTTTTTCAGAGATCTCTCATTATCTCTTAGCATTACAAGATTATTTTACTTGTATTGATTTCTAAATCTCTTTGAGGTTGTAGTTTTCGTGAGAGTAGTTGATAGGATAGCTAGAGGGAGTCTACTATCTGTAAGCTACTGTTTTTTACTCTTTTAATAAAACATTTTTAGTCGTGAGACTCGCGTGGGTTATCTTATTAAACCCACGCAAAAGAAGTTCTGGTGTTTCTTCGTTCGTTCGTGTGAGTGTGTTGTGGTTGGTGTTTCGACAACACGTATTTTACAGTTGAGATACACTTTCAACATGATTTAAATTTAAGAATTAAAAGCCCAAGCTTAAGTCTTCTCCTTCTCCTCTGCATATTTCTTCTGCTCCTCCTCGCATGTTCTTCTCTTCTATTTTATTTAATTTCTTAAACTGTTCGTGGTATCATCACTTCCCATGATTGCATTAAAAGCCAGGTAATCAACACTCATCTAGTTTAATCCCATTCATTGTGAAAAAAAATCAGAAACATGCTCTTTTTAATACTTTCTATAGGCTGCCCTTCTTGTGTTCACTATTACTTTGTGCAGTTCAACACATATATGACATCATATTTGCTGAAGAAATTTCTTCAAGTGTTGTTGTATTCGAGCTCTGTTGAACTCTCAAGACATATATGACAGAGTTCATTTCTATTTGGCACAAAAAAAATTGTATAAAATGATTAAAAATATATTCAAGTGATAAGCCCCCTATTAATATTTACCGAAATAATTTTGGTTCATAAATTCATTATTATAACAACATACAATCACAAATTGGAGATGTCACTATCAAACTAGAGCAACAAACACACGACTCATGTTCGGACAGCTAAATTTTTAGAGAGAGAGAGAGCATGATCGTCGCGGTTCTACGTTATCTCACTACTTTCTAGTTAAGGACAGCGAAGATAGAAAGAAAGATGCAGATTGCGAACAACTATTAATAATTGACTACTCATTTCTCAGTCAAAGCTTTATTACCTACAAATCATTTTAGTATTACTGCACTTGTAATAAAAGATACTACTACTGTTCAAGGAAACGTTGTTTCTTGTTTTCTTCCTCTTGTTTTTTTTTCTCTTCTCCATCTTTATTTTTGATCACTTTCAACAGCTGCCACCTCTTTCTCTTTGCTGCTTTCACATCTTTGCTCCTTCCTCTCGAGAGCCCATGGTTCAAGATTCATGGAGGAATCCGAAGTTTTGATTTTTCGTAATTGGGCTTCGTTGTTTTCATTTTTTTTAAACGAAGCTTGAAGATCGGGAAGTGTCTGGCCCACCAAGTTGTAGGGAAATCTTCAAGTTTTTATCTTTTTCGAGGTAATGGATCTGTGATTTCTTGCAAGTTTTCATTTTCTTATGTATTAGTGTTATTTTGGTCTTGGTTCAGTGTTCTGGATTGTGGAGTTTTTATTTGATTGGAACTGTCTCGATTTTGAGCATGTGGGATTTGAATTTGGTAGAGGGTTTGGGCCTCAATTTCAGCTCGAGGATTGAGAATTCTTGCAATTTTCTTTGAATTGGTGTTAGAACTTGAGAAATTTAGAAATTGTGGAAGTGATTAGGTTCGGTTTATGAACATCATAAGCTAGATAAGTATTACTAGGTTTATGACAATCTTCAGCTTGCAATTTACTAAGGTTTAGATGAAAGCCTAATCTTTTGTAGGACTGTTTTGTGTTTTTGCAAGTCATTTATATGCGTGGGGATTGAAAATCAAGTGAAAGAATGTAATGAGAAGTAGCTGTTGATGAAAATTTTCAGGTTCAGAAAGTTTAGATTTGTTATTGGAGTCTTATTTGCTTTTGCAAGTGATATTCACTTTCTTTCTGGACTCCTTATAATTGGGCATATGTAATGATTGGCTTCGGTTTCTGTTCTAGGTAAGATAAGTATTTTGGTTCTATGGCCGGAAACTGGGACTCGAGTTATGAGCAGGGAGGCCAGTCGGACGATAGCCACCATTTCGACAGATTACATCTCGAACCAATCTACGATGCCTTTATATGCCCTTTAACAAAGCAAGTGATGCGAGATCCCGTAACCTTAGAAAATGGGCAGACTTTTGAGAGAGAGGCCATTGAAAAGTGGTTCAAGGAGTGCAGGGAGAACGGTAGGAAGCTGGTGTGCCCGTTAACGTTGAGAGAGTTGAGAAGCTCGGAGCTAAATCCAAGCATAGCATTAAGGAACACGATTGAAGAGTGGAATGCCAGAAATGAGGCAGCTCAAGTGGATATGGCTCGTAGATCCTTAACCTTGTCGACTCCAGAGAATGATATTGTGCTAGCTTTGAAGTTTGTCCAGGACCTTTGTCTAAAGAGCCGCTCGAATAAACACTTAGTCCGCAATGCTGAGCTGATTCCCATGATTGTAGATGTGCTGAAAAGCAGTAGTCGAAGAGTGCGGTGCAAAGCTCTTGAAACCATTCGGATCGTGGTGGAGGATGACGATGATAATAAGGTTGTCGAAGGTTGACATTTGTTCGTGTTTTGCTTTTCGCTATTTTGTTAGCAAGCGTTGTTTATGGTAATTATTTTTGCAGGATATAATGGCGGAAGGGGATACTGTTCGAACGGTAGTCAAGTTCTTGTCGCACGAGCAGTCGAAGGAGAGAGAGGAAGCAGTTTCTTTGCTGTATGAGCTATCTAAATCAGAGAGGCTATGTGAGAAGATAGGTTCTATTAATGGAGCTATTCTCATATTAGTAGGAATGTCTAGCAGCAACTCGGAGAACGTTTTGACAGTCGAAAAGGCAGATCGGACTCTCGATAACCTCGCTCAGTGTGAGAACAATGTACGACAAATGGCCGAGTGCGGCAGATTACAACCACTCCTGCACCTACTGCTCGAAGGTGGTGCTACGCTTGTGTTCCGTATCTCGATTCTATATCCGTTTTGAAAAACACCTCGACCCTTTCTTGCTACGAAACATTATGGTAAACTAACTTGTGAGTTTTTTCAATGCAGGATCTGCAGAAACTAAACTTTCCATGGCGTCGTTCCTTGGTGAGTTGGTGCTGAACAATGATGTGAAGGTGTTTGTGGCGAGGACCGTTGGTTTCTCGTTGATTAATTTGATGAAAAGCAACGACATGCAGTCGAGAGAGGCTGCTCTGAAAGCATTGAACCAGATCTCATCGGATGATGCAAGCGCGAAGGTCCTGATCGAGGCAGATATCCTTCCGCCCCTCGTGAAGGATCTCTTCATAGTCGGGACGAAGCAGCTCCCCATGCGGCTAAAGGAAGTTTCAGCAATGATTCTTGCAAATATTGTGAACTCGGGTTATGATTTTGATTCGTTTGTGGTTGGACCGGAGCACCAGACTCTCGTGTCGGAGGAGATAGTTCATAACCTCCTGCATCTCATCAGCAACACGGGACCCTCGATTGGGTGCAAGCTTCTACAAGTTCTAGTCGGGCTCACTAGCTCGTCTTCGACCGTGTACAGTGTCGTCTCTGCTATAAAAAGCTCCGGTGCTCTCATAAGCTTAGTGCAGTTTGTCGAGGCCCCACAGCGAGATCTTCGCCTAGCCTCCATAAAGCTTCTTCAGAACCTCTCGCCTCACATGGGGCAGGAGCTAGCCGATTGCTTATGTGGCACCTCCGGTCAGCTCGGGAGCCTAATCAGAGTCACGTCGGAGAATGTAGGGATAACCGAGGAGCAGGCGGTGGCTGTTGGGTTGTTAGCCGATCTCCCGGAAAGAGACACAGGCCTAACAAGACAGATGTTTGACGAGGGTGCGTTCGAGCTCTTCATCTCGAGAATAACAAGGATCCGGCAAGGGGAGACGCGGGGGAGCCGGTTCATGACGCCGTATCTCGAAGGGCTAGTCAAGGTTCTGTCGAGGATCACTTTCACTCTGTCCGACGAGTCCCGCTCGCTCTGCCGTGAGCACAACCTGGCTGCACTCTTCATTGACCTTCTGCAAACGAATGGGCTTGACAACGTGCAGATGGTATCAGCCATGGCCTTAGAGAACCTATCCCAAGAATCGAAAAACTTGACCAAATTACCCGAGAATCCTCCTCCGGGCTTCTGCGCCTCGATCTTCCCTTGCATGAGCAGGCCCCCGATCATCACCAGCCTCTGCAAGGTCCACCGTGGAACGTGCTCGTTGCGAGAGACGTTTTGTCTCCTGGAAGGGCAGGCTGTGGACAAACTGGTAGCGCTGTTGGACCACACAAAGGAGAACGTGGTGGAAGCATCGCTCGCAGCTCTATGCACGTTGCTAGACGACGGAGTGGACATAGAAGAGGGCGTGCAGGTGTTGATAGAAGCAGAAGGAGTGAAGCCTATACTAGACGTGCTACTCGAGAAACGGACAGATACACTACGGAGAAGGGCGGTGTGGGCCGTGGAGAGGCTGTTGAGGAATGAGGAGATCGCGTATGAAGTGTCGGGCGATCCAAATGCGAGCACGGCCCTCGTCGATGCTTTCCAACACGGGGACTACCGTACTCGACAGATCGCCGAGCGGGCGTTGAAACACGTGGACAAAATCCCAAACTTCTCTGGTATCTTTACAAACAAGTGATGATGATGATGGTGGTGGTTATGAGGTAGCTTGCGCTTCTAGTATGTGATGCAAATTGGAAGTAAAGTAATATAGTTTGTGAACAAGTATATTAGGTGCAGGTATATATATATATATATATCTTTTTGGTATCATTTCTTTTCTTTTTGTATTGATTGAACATTTTTCTTCTTCTCATTTTTTGGAGTTTATCTGCGTTTATGGTTACAAATCCTTGTTGTACTTCATTTACACGTCTTGATATAAAGATTCTGCCTGTCTTCACAAGATTCTTGGTACTTGTCTTTTTGAATTTTTTTCATCTTTATAGATGTATTGTAAACCAACTCTCTTTCTCTTCTTTTTTTTTTTAAATCATAATTACACGTGTTAACAAAAAAATATTATATAGATTTCGACTTGTATAAAAAATATAGGAACTGATTTAGTTGGATGATTATAACTCTACTTGAAGTTGAACTAATACTACTACCATTATGTACCATATATGATTATCGTGGGCCAAAATTATTTATTATTCAGAAACAAGAGGTGGCCCATAAACGGAGCCGAGCAGCCCAACAAAAGCCCAATTGCACTCGACAAAATTGCCACATGGCAAGATATTATTGGATGTGACACGACACCCCTAAAGTGACGTGGCATTAGTCCATTTGTTTTTTTAGCTTTTCTCAGCAGCTGAAAAATACTCTCCGCAGAGATCAAGCAGAGAAAGTTCAGCTCAAAAATGGCGGATTTCAGCGTGATTTCAATCCTGCTAATCACTATTTCGATTTTCGCAGCTTCAGCATACGGAATCGACGACAAATGCGCCGCCTGCAATGCAATTGCTGTCTGTAACATTCTTTCTCTTTAAATTTCGAGATTTCAATGGTTTTATTTAGTGCAAGATGCTTTATTTTGGGAATTTTATCAATATTTATTCTGTGTTTTGCAGATGGAGCTGGAGCGTGGACTCTCAAATGTAAGATTTTGCCTCTCATTTTTGTGCAATTATGTTTTCAATTTGATTAGAAGTATGCAGCATTCAGTTTGAAGTAGTGAAGTATGGAACTTCTGAGTTCTGAGAACTGAAATTGCGGGATTGGGTGGAAATGATGATGTTGAATATGTAAGGATGTGATTATAAACTGACTGGAAATGTATGTTTGTGAGTCAAAATAGTGATTTTTCAACTGAATCTTTGTTCATCTGTAACTTGAGGTTTATGGGTTGAGGATTGCAAATATGACAGTACGTGGTTAGATGTATTGAAGTTCTCGAAGTTAGAGCACAAGTATCACCATGAGCATGATTAGAGCTAAAGTAGTTCAAATTTTGTTATTGGAGTGTTATGTTGGTTAATTCTCCGCTAATCATTCTTGTAAGGAATTGATTTGTGTCACGTACAGGAAAAACCTAGAAATCATTTGGACATGAGACACCGTTTGGACTCCAAAGGTCAGCGAGAAGGGAAGCTAATAGACTACAGGTAAAGGCTGATGATGGAGTTCTTTCAATCTATCATAGTGGCTCCATGTGTGTTGTTTCTTTCTAGTTCACAAATTTATTGCTTCCTCATTTTTCTCCAACAGAGTCAGCGAGTTAAGAATCGTTGAACTTCTTGACGGGCTCTGCGAAAAGATGCAAGATTATACACTTGAGAAGGTGAATTTTTAACTTTCCCTTTTAGTTTGAAATGCCGCAATATAATTTACAAATGCAGTCAAAAACTTTGGTGCGATATTCTTGATATTGATCACAAAGTTATCGCACCAAAGTTTTTGATAGTAGATACAAATTAATAGTTTACTTATACTAAAAACTAGTTGAGAGCAGGTTGTACTGGTCACCCCATTACTTTACTTTGATGTTGATAATTTTTATGTTTATGTTTATGTTTTTGGCAGGTGGATTCAACCAGGCAGTGGATCAAAGTTAAAGACTGGGATGACCTTAAGACTGGTATATAGACAAATTCATATTCAATTTTATGTTTTAGTCTCAATAGACATAATATATATCTTAAGGATGCCGGAATCCTAAAGTTTTAGTCTCAATAGTCAGTCTTATCATTCCCCTAAGAGCAATTGCATTTCATATCTTTCTTTCAATTCTCTTGTTATATGATTATTAAGGTTCCTCATAATCTTCTGACAAACACTATGCTGCACTTAAATGTTTCATGATAGATAAACAAGAAGCTCGTGCATATTCAAAAGACATTTCAAGTTTCTGTGGAAGGTAAGATAAGATTTTTTCCTTGTTTTGAAGTTGGGATGACACCATGATCCATACACTTTCCTATTGCCCACACGCATATAAACTTGGGGTTAATCATATCCTCTTCTTTTCTTACACAGATTACTAGAGAAAACAGAAGATGAGGTGAATCTTAACTCGTACATGTGTGTGAGTGTGCTTTCTGAAAGAAACTTTGTGTGACGTATTTATATATACATCTATTTCTCGAAACAGCTTTCGGAGAGGATAAGGAAAGGTTCCGTTAGCGTAGGAGAAGTAAGCAAAGTCCTATGCGAAGACATTGGTGAATTTTGTAGTCACACAAGGTAAATGCTACATACTCAAAATCATATGTATTCAAATTAACTACTTGAGGTGCTACAGAAAGTTGCAGCATGACTGTGTACACGATTCTTTAGATATATTTGGTCAGATTTTCAGCTAACAACCTCTTTCTGTCTGTTCAGTGGCAACGGGGAAGCAGTTGCTGGTAACACGAGCAACGAAGAACTCTAGGGAACGCGTCTGCATATCAGGGGTAACATTGTTTTGGTAGAAGAAGTTAGGACATATGCTTCAATGGTTGTGAAATGTCTCTCCAAAAGCATCGTTTTAGATAGAAATGGTGAGTAACATGAATCATCATCGATATTGTTGGTTAGAAATGAGGAATTTTTACGTTAACTGTCACACTTGAAAATGAAACGATTATGATCTTTATCATCTCTTTTGCTTGGAGGAATTCTGGAAGTATTGAATGAAAATGCATCAGTGTTTACTTTATTGCGTGTTTATTATTATTATTTTCCAAATATTGACCGTATAGATAGCCTTTCTTTGCGTATATAACTTATGTACTTCAAAGATGGACTAAAATAGAATTTAATTCATTTAGATGTTAACATGGCTCTAAGAAGACTAAGAGATACATCATGAAAAACTAATGATTAATTCATCCAATTCATACAACAACACTTATACTAAACATACCCCACCATCAATTCTCAAGAAAAGAACTAAAACCAAAGGAGATAAATCAGCATATGTCAACCCCAAGAAACCTCCTCTATTCCAGTCAAGATTATCACATCTTCACAAGTTACCTTCCAAAGCTCCCTTGAGAAGATTCAGAGCTTCTGCTGACAAGCTCCGCCTCACTCGGGAAGGAGTGATTTCGATCTGAGGAGGTGGGTCTGGAGAGAAACATACAATGACAACAGTCAAGTTATCGCATGTATTTCGTTTCAGAGCTTCCCTCACGAGTTCCCTTGAGCACCGCTCGGGGTCGTTGTGCAGCATCAGCTCCTTCCGAGCCATCGTGACCGCGCATTGGCTGCTCATCACCTCCCATAGACCGTCACACCCTAGAATCAAGAACTCGTCGTCTTCCGTAATCAGTGTCTCCTGCAGCTCCGGCTCGGAACTCAAGGGAGAAATGGACCCTTTCAGGCCCTTCATGTGCCAGTCGCCCAAGGCACGCGATACAGATAGTTGTCCATTGAGGTAGCCGTCATATATGGCTCCTCCTAGCTTCTCGATTCGGATTCTTTCGGATGTGTGGTTAGGCTTGTGGTCTCTCGACATTTCAACAGCCCTACCGCGCTTCCCCAGCACGGCTCGACAGTCTCCAGCATTTGCAACTATCATTTTTCTGCAAAGTGTATGAACATTTAGAATTTGCAGAACGGTGTAAAAATCGTGTTAAATCCGTCAACGAACCGTACCTCCCGGCGAAGAACGCAGTCAATACTGTGGTGCCAGATGATATGTCGAGGGAACTATCATCAGCAAATGCATAGTCTGTTTTGAGGAATGCACTCTTGATAGCTCTTTCCGGGCAAACCGGGAAGCACGAATCTTCAACGATGAATCGAAGAAGCTTATCCCGGACAAACGATGCAGCGTCTATACCTCCATGACCATCAAATACCTGCTTTATGTATAAGTCAAGAGAATGAGAAGAAAGAATGCTCCATAACGAAACTAGTTGAAGCTACTCATCAACATACACTGCCTTGCAAAGCAAATGCAGCCATACAGTATGTTCTATGTTAAATTCTTCAAACAAAGATACTTATTTATAGGTTCTGGACTTCTATTCTGCCTGCTATCCAAATATATGAAAAGATGCATCTCCATTGAAGATGAGAGGAACTTGCCCCGTAAAAAGCTCCGGGCGAAGGGACGACACCTGCAGCTTCGCCTAAATGCTGAGGCAAGTTATCTATGCAGATATGTACATCCTCCATAGACGGCTTTGGCCCTTTCTCAGCACAGCTCCCGGACCGAAAAACTGGTAGGAAGCTCGATTTTACGTCCGATGGTGATTTAATTGCAGCCCCTCCAAGCTCATACTCCTGGTAGATATGCATAGAATTCATTAGCTCATTTTCCTCCTTGAATCATAAACAATCAGACCAAGATTGACAGGCAAGAACTCAAATATTGACTAAATTAGCAGTCTTAGAAGTTAGAAGAACTACTGCTGACTGCTACTGGATAGTAACTCATACGCTAACATGAATTCTGCAATCAGCACTACTTAATTACTTACTCAAGCAAGAAAACTATCCCTTCACCATACAGCACACGATAAAGTTGCGTTACATAAGAGTATTTACCACCAAATCTGTAGGTGAGACTAATGTCACAGTGCCCAAAGAATGCCTCACAACAGAGAGATGCCGTGGTGGTTTGCCATTTGGCGTTTGCTTCGACTCGAGATCCGAAATCTCATCTTTCACCACAGAAACCTCACCATTATCCTTACTATAACCACCTCCTATCTCAGTAAACTGGCCAGCCATATTCCACCCAAAACATCAACTTCGATCTTCTCAAGACAGATCAACCCACTCTATCTATCCTTGTTAGACTAAACAAGCGAGCGAAAGCAATCAAAACACTCTCTTCAAACTCTTACTCTTGAACTACGGGTAGAATTAAGCATTAAGCACTAACAACGACAATCCATAAATCACGTTCAAATTTCCAGCCCAATTATTGCAGCAATTCTTCAACTAAGCAACATGAAATCCCATTCAACTCAAAAGATCAGAGCTTGGGTAGTTAACCTTCACCAAAGATCAGATTTTTAAAAAAAAAGTACTTCACCAGAAAATCAAGGCAATAACAAGGCTACGTAAATGAAAATCAAAACCTAAACTTAAAACATGGCTACAAAGCAATAATCCGAAATGATCCTTCTCTTTCAGATTTGAATGAAAGTATTTGCAGGGGAAAGCGAATTCCGAGTTGATTATAACTAAAACTAAAATTAAGATTAAAAAGAAAATGGCAGTGAAAGTCGAAAGGATGACAAAAATAGTAGGTAGGAAGGAAGAAGATTGGGCGAAAATAGAAAGAAAATAAGGAATTCGGATCAGATTAGATGAACAGGAGTTCTTGTTCTGCGGTTGGTGACCGGTGATCTCAGGTAAGTGGCTTACATTTTTACCGACACGTGGCGACTTTATGTTGGTCGGCCAGTGAGGTAAAATCCTAACCGTGAGATCACAGGAGTCGGCAGCCTTGGACGGCGAGGATCAGACGGAATCTAGTTGCCTCCTGCGGTTTCAGGGAGGTTCGTTGGCGGCCGTTATAGCGGCGCATTGGATTCCCTTCGCCACGTGGCTGCGAGTGATTGGGTAGAGTTGGGGTGAGGTTAAAAAAATAGTCCGTCTTTATCAACAACGTGAAAGAAAATTTAAATTGGAGCAACTATTTTATTACCATACTGTTTATTTGTAGTATAATGGGAATTAATATTCTAATAATTTAATTTATATCTTCCACTATAATTCTAGAATAAGTTGTGGAAGTCAATTGCTAATTTTCTACTAGCTTCATTTTTTTTGTGTAGCACGTTTTTAGCATTTTGGTTGAAAATTATTTGTCCTCGTCCTAGTGAAAACGATTTGTAATAATATGTATTGGTTTTGATATTTTGATATAGTGTTTCATAAAGTCTAGAAAACACGTCTTAATAAGAAAATTGTTTCAAAACTATGATTTAACGAAATAAGAAAATCATTAGCTCTTTAAATATGCTGGCCAGTTAAAGCCTTTTCCTATCCCTCTATTATTTTATGTGGAGTATAGCATAATAGCGTTATTAACCTATTTTCTAATCATTACATACAAAATCTTTATTACATCCCCACTTCTTGATTCCCTTGAAACTTGGATGACTAAAAAATCTTTATTACATCCCCACTTTACAAATCCAGCGTTTTACACGACTGAAATTAAAAAGATTTAATAATTTTCTCAGCTAATCCATTGATGGAATGGAAGTTGGACTTCACTTTAATTTATTGCAAAACAAGAGGACCACGAGTTGGCGTGACATCCATAACCAAATAAAATACATACAAAATGAATGGGTGTATATATGTACAGTTGTTGTCTTGCACGATTTATTTTTCTTGATAAGAAAAAAAGGAAAGAAAATAAAAGAAAAGTAATTAATATAAATGGGGGGTCATGTCAGGTGATATGAATTTCTTGGTGGGTTTTGTTTCCTTGGGTGAGATTTGCACTAAAAATGGTTGAGGAAGAAGTTCCCCACATGACCCACATGATGTTATGTATTTGTATGTATACTTTTAGATATATAATTTGTGTGTGTATAGTTGATTAATGGGTTTTTATCTCTTTGGCTCTACTGCTCTGCTGCTCCTTTGGCTTCTCCAAAACACCCCAAAGCATCATGTTCTTGTATCTGATGGAATATGAGGCTTGTTTATTAGTCACTCTTTTTGGAGCATAATGTTTTGCAAAAATTGCAATCTTGTTGCTTCAAGGTACGCTTCTGAACTCACAGAATCTGATTCTTTTTTTTTTCTTCTGCAATTTGTGAGTGTTTTCCTCTTTTTTCTGCAAAATTTTCTTCTTTCGATGCGTAAATGTCTCTGATCGTTGAAGAATTTGTGATGTAGCTTTTTATTTGCTAATTAGCAAGACTATTTGTAAATAATGCAAGTAATTCTTGCTGGGCTTTTGGCTATCTTAACGTGTAGCTCATAATATATGTTTGTGTTTGTTTTTCTGAACATTAGCAAGAAATTAGATGTTTTGATGGGAATTTGATGCAATTTCTGGCTTGCCTAACTGAGAACTCATACTGTGTATGTAGGATGAATGTGTTCTGGATTATTCTGTTTTGGACGCTCTGTTTAGGAGTGTTTTCGAACGGGTTGAGTGCGAATACTTCTTCAAGACCGGCCCTTGTGAACGTTGGAGCTGTTTTCACTCTTGATTCGACAATTGGGAGAGTTGCAAAGATTGCCATTGAAGAGGCAGTTAAAGATATCAATGCTAACTCTAGTGTGCTTAAAGGAACCAGATTTAATGTGGAATTTAGGAACTCCAACTGCAGTGGCTTTCTTGGCTTGATTGAAGGTACTCACTCCTTTTCTTCTCTCAAGAATCTTGCTGTTTCGTGTGAACGAACTTCGTTGATTGCATTTTGATCTAGAACGTTTGAATGATGAGGAAATCTGTCTATTGTGTGCAGCTTTAAGGTTTATGGAGACAGACATTCTTGCAGTGATAGGGCCACAGTCTTCCGTGGTTGCGCATACAATCCTGCACGTGGCGAACGAGCTCACGACTCCTTTCGTCTCATTCTCCGCGACGGACCCCACTCTCTCGACTCTCCAGTTTCCTTATTTCATTAGAGCAACGCAGAGCGATCATCACCAGATGACAGCAGTGGCTGAGCTAGTCGAGAACTATGGTTGGAAGGAAGTGATTGTCATTTTTCTTGATGATGATTATGGCAGAAATGGGCTATCTGCACTAGATGATGCGCTTGCAGCTAAGCGTAGCCGAGTCTCCTACAAGGTCGGGATTCCTCCCGGAAACGTGAGCCGTAGCGACATTATGGATATACTCGTGAAAGTTGCAATGACCGAGTCTCGTGTGATTGTGCTTCATACTTATCCGCCTACGGGCTTTACGATCTTTTCTGTGGCGCACTATCTTGGAATGATGGATGATGGCTATGTTTGGATTGCCACGGATTGGCTTTCCTCGGCTCTTGATTCTGCTTCGCCTCTTCGTTCCATAGGGCTGATGGAGACTCTACACGGCGTTATTTTCTTGCGTCAATACACTCCAGATTCGGAGAGGAAACGGGCTTTCTCAACACGATGGGATAAGGTCACTCGTGGCTCGTTGGGGCTAAGCTCCTATGGCTTATATGCTTACGACAGCGCTTGGCTCGTTGCTCATGCTATCGATTCGTTCTTTGATCAAGGAGGGATCATCTCATTTTCTAATGATTCAAACTTGATTTCCACGCAAGGGAGTAAGCTTCATCTCGACAAAATGGTTATTTTTGATGGAGGCCCTCTCCTACTCAAGAACATATTGGATTCTGATTTCGTGGGCCTAACGGGTCGAGTCAAGTTCAGTAAAGACAAGTTTCTAGTTAATCCCGCGTTTGAGATTATAAACGTCATTGGAACGGGTCTTCATCGGGTTGGTTACTGGTCTAACTACTCGGGATTGTCAACCGTAGCACCGGAAACTCTTTATTCACAGCCTCCGAAGCCGTCTACCTCCACTCAGAAACTAAACAGTGTTATTTGGCCTGGAGAGTCTATAAGGACTCCCCGTGGTTGGGTGTTTCCGAACAACGGGAAGCAGCTAAGGATCGGAGTGCCACGCCGTGTTAGTTACAAAGAATTCACGTCCCAAGTTCCGGGCACGAATGGTTCCAAAGGCTTCTGCATCGATGTGTTCACAACTGCTGTGAACTTGCTGCCTTATGCCGTCCCATATCAGTTTATACCGTACGGGAACGGCCTTGAAAATCCGAGTTACAACGAGCTCGTGAACTTGATCACTACAGGAGTAAGTACGTTAGCAATGTATTCATTTTTTGTCTGTTTATAAATGGGAGCTTAAAATTATGCTTGCTTGTGATATAGTACTTCGATGGCGTTGTTGGAGACGTTGCGATCACGACAAACCGGACCAAGGTAGTGGACTTTACGCAGCCGTACGCTGCATCCGGGCTCGTGGTGGTGGCCTCAGTTAGTAAACGGAACACGGGCGCTTGGGCTTTCTTGAGGCCATTTTCCCCTCAGATGTGGGGCGTTAGCGCTGCGTTCTTTGTTTTCATCGGTATAGTCGTGTGGATTTTGGAGCACCGGATGAACGACGAGTTCCGAGGGACTCCTAAGCAGCAGCTAATAACCATTTTGTGGTAAGCTTGAAACAGTATAAAAGTCCATTTAACAAGATATGATCGAGATTGAGTAGTTAAAGGAAAAAAGCTCAAACACATCTGAATTCTCGAGTCTTTCTTCCTTGCAGGTTCAGCCTCTCGACGTTGTTCTTCGCTCACAGTGAGTAGTTCTATCGCCACAATAATGTTTGATTCGTTTTTTCACGTTTGAACGCATCTAAATCCTCGATGCTTCGTTCGAATGCAGGAGAGACGACTGTGAGTACCCTCGGGCGAGGTGTGCTGATCATATGGCTATTCGTTGTTCTGATCATCAACTCGAGTTACACTGCGAGTTTAACGTCTATACTCACAGTGCAACAGCTCTACTCTCCTATCAAAGGCATTGAGAGCTTGAAAGAAGGCGACGACCCTATCGGGTACCAAGTGGGCTCGTTTGCGGAGCATTATTTGACCGATGGAATTGGCATACCGAAGTCGAGGCTCAGGCCACTCGGATCACCGGAAGAGTATGCCACGGCACTTCAACACGGTCCCAAGAAAGGGGGTGTTGCTGCCATTGTCGATGAACGACCGTACATAGAGCTTTTCTTGGCAAGCCAGTGCAAATTCAGGATTATTGGCCAAGAGTTCACCAAAAGTGGCTGGGGATTTGTGAGTAATATCTTTTAATTGCTTTTGCATCACTAATTTTGAGTAGTTTTCGAGTCCGAATAGCACGATTTTGCTTCTCTAGAATGGATTGGTTCATGTGCGCGTTAAATTTTTCGCAGTCGATCCCGTTGCAGCCCCATGAACGTGTTCTTAATGTCTTATTAATGTTATTTTCTTGGCATGTAAGGCATTTCCACGGGACTCGCCTCTCGCCATCGACCTCTCGACTGCAATCCTAACCCTATCCGAGAATGGGGATCTTCAACGGATCCATGACAAGTGGCTGACGACGAGCGTGTGCAGCTCGGATAATGCGGAGCTCGAATCGGACCGGCTCCATCTAAAGAGCTTCTGGGGCCTTTACCTCCTATGCGGAATCGCGTGCTTCCTCGCACTCCTCGTCTACTTCGTCCAAATCATCCTCAAGTACCGGAAAGCCGCAAGAGAGGAGAACGTCTCTTCAGCTGGACCCGGGGGCAGCTCACGCTCCAAACGTATCCAGACACTGCTTTCTTTGATCGACGAGAAGGAGGATATATCGAGAAGTGAGAGGAAACGGAGGAAGCTCGAGTCGTCCGAGAGCAACAATGGAGAACTTGAATCCGGGAGGGATTCCAAGAGAAAAGATTCTTCTGGAAATGGCTTCGAGACAAGGACTTGAAGGTTGAAATATGATGAGCAAGAAAGTAAATCACTAAATCTTGAGGGACTTAATTTTGGTTAGTTGATAAGTTGATTATTCATCAACATTAATGGAGCTTATTGTATGATCAATGATAAATTGTAGTATATAATACAGAGGAGGCATATAACAAATGTCTTTTAATTTTTGTTATTTCAGCCTCTTCTATTTTCCTCAATCACTAGGCTATAAACACTCACGAGTATTGGCTAAAAAAGCATAAGTTAAATTCCATGTACAATTTCTTACAACAATGTTGCAGAGTAAGATCCAAGTTAGAAACCACTAGTTCTGAAGTACTTATGAAATGTTTCTTCTTCCTCACAATGGTAACGAATTACATAATACACCTCAATTAAGAGCCTAGGAAATCTAGTTGAGAAGTAAGAGTTGAATCCTTCAGGAACTGACCCCAAAATCGCTTGAATTTCTTTCGGGAGTTCTCTGTAGTGATTCAACTTGTTTCGTACTACGCGTAGCAAATCACGCATGCTGTCGTACCTGTATCGCCTGTAGCGGCCGATGTCATTGATGAAGGCTGTTTCCATCTTCTCGTCCCATTTTCCGTCCAAAGCGGATTTTCCTCGGTTTTCCAGCGCCTCCAGAAGGTCAGATGCACTCTCCCGGTCCTCCAACTCGATTCTGTCGCTGACATCACGGAGGAATGAGAGCCTCGTCTCAGAACTCCAGAACAAGGGATGGTGCATCACTTCTGTAGCCCTTGGCCTGTCGAATAAGAACATATATAGATGAAAATGCGAGTTTGAAAGAAACATTATCAACCAGTTCATGACGAAAAGAACTACCAGAACACGTGTACTTGATTCCGACATGTGAGGTGTTTATTGGGCGTACCTCATGTTTGGATTAGGGTCTAGAAGTCGAGAGACGAGATCCGTAGCTTCCGGGATATGATCTATCAAGAATAGGTCTTTCCGCGAATTGACTATATTTACATCGCGCTCAATGCTTTCGCCAAAGGGGTGTCTACCGCCGGTTAAGCAGAAAAAAAGCATGCATCCCAAACTGAACAAGTCAACAGCACGAGTCTGTCGCTCATTACGTAGCTGCTCGGGTGCTTGCCACCCTGAACTTCCGTATCCTATGTGATACATAAGGATTGAGAGAGAAGTAAAGTCGGCATTTTCTTTACACGAAAAGGAACGAAAAAACGTGAAATGGTATCATGAGTACTCACCAGTAGCGTGCTTGGATAGAGATGACATGTCTCCATCTAAGTGCTTGCTGATACCCATGTCTGATATTTTTGCAGATATCAATCTATCTTTAATGACGAGAACGTTTTGAGGCTTCAAATCCCGATGTATAATCCCGAGTTCATGCAAGTGAGCTAGTCCACAGACTATGTCTCTACAGTTAACATGAATTACAATACATATAATAATTCATGACTGGATGAAATGTTTAATAAGTAATGGATGTTTCAGAAATTGAACATACCTCATTAGCTTTAACAGCAATGCAGATGGATAGCCATTCGCCCTCCACAGCTCGAGTTCTTCATTGCTTCCTAGATTGCTCAATAATTGCATATTAGAACGAGTGATACTCGGAGCTTCTTGGCTTTGATCCGAAGTGCAGAATGTTATCAAATCAAACAAACTACATGTACACCGCTCCAGACATAAATAAACGAAATCTTGATCGTATTCCACCCCATGCCAACGAACAATGTTTGGATGTTGATCAGATGCAATAAGATTCTGGATCTCCTTCACAGCCACATCATGATGGGTACGGATAAGACGTTTGACAGCAACTGAGCGACCTTCGTAATTTCCTTCAAGTATAATCGTCCCATTGCTCCCCTTTGCAATTTCTTTGTTAGTTACCACCAATCTACCAATCTTACGTCCGTAAGTAGAAGTACCTCTGCTATTAAAAGGATCCGGTGTCAAGAATCTGCTAGCTATCTCATCCTCTTTCATTCCCTCAACATCCTTGACTACACTGGCTTGTGAGTTATCTTCGTGCCTTTTGCCACCGGAGACACTACGTCTGTTTAGAACCTGTTTCCGACTTTTCTTCTTTTTGGGCGCCACATTTTGCAACTTAAAATCTTGAGATTGTTGATGTAACACATCTTTTTTCTTGCTGATTACATGTCTGACACAGAAAAAGAAAGCCATGGCTATTGGCAGCAAAGCAGAATACAGCATAGAAAGCCACATATGAGGATGTGCTATGCTATCAGATTCTACATGACCGTCGATTTGACGAGCTCCACTGCCAGAAACACTTTCAATCATAAATTCTTCATGTTCTGGCGTCGGCAGAGCAAGCATAAGTTCATTCCTGTTTCTACCGTAAAGGGCCAGTAAGTTCTCAATAGGCTCAATGTGCTCGGGAGCAGGCAAAGAAAGAACTCCACCTCCAGGAAGAGCATCTCCTACCCTATTCGCCATAAAAAGTGGCTCAAGAGAGCTACGGTCACGAATGCGATAGACGAGAGGCCGTGTCTGACAAGGCAGTGGCAACTTCATATCAAGCCTTTTCCCTGGTCCGAACCTATTCTTCAGTGGAAATCCACCCAAAAAATCTTCGATTCCTTCACATTGAAAGGACGCCTCAATATCAGCAAACATTAGATACCACAAAACCTCTCCCGTTTTTTCAGATGTGTACTTCAGAGCATAGTCGGTTCTTGTAACATATAGTGGCTTATCAACAGCCTCAGTATCCACAGATTTTGCAGGAAGCCATTCCTCAATGTCAGCTCTACTCATAATAGATGTTTTTTCATCAAAACCACTCTCCCCATTTGGAGGAAGATTACTTGATCTAAAAGAACGAACAACCTTTCCAGTTTTAGCATCAACGACAAATACGGAAGTCTTTTTTGATCCTAGCATAATCCCGCCACCAGCTGATACGAATGGAGTGCGCTTTACGAATTCTTCAGCATTTACCGGGAGCTTCTGCAATATAACATTAGAATATATGGAAGTAAGTGCACCACAAATCTAATGCTTATATCCAGAATATGCAAACATTAAACAAAGATAAGAAATGTTACATTGACTAGTAACAAGTAACGCGTGACAGTCTTTTCAGAGAAGAGCGTAAACCAAATAATATCTGCTCAGTGCTGATTCAGACCAGTGAACATACCACTTTCTTAAGGCCAGTTCCATGCAGATAGAGCTCCCAGTCTTCTCCACAATCTATATAAAAATTATCACCATCGCCAGAGGCATTGAGCTTTTCACCTTCGTGGTTGGGGATTTGTTGATACGAGGAATAAATTGATGGGCCTGATGAGAATGACCAGAGGATTTTTCCAGAACCAATCTCCACTAAATATACTGTTCCATCAGGAGCGGCCAATATTGCAGTCTCGTGTTTGCTGATTTAAGACCACCAAAAGTAGTGGATCAGAGAATGGAAATTAGTAGGTTTAGATAAATCAGTTTTTTTTTTTACAGAAAGAAACAATTTGGAATACAAAGAAAAACTCTGGAATAGTCTGCCTTTTTCCTGCATCTAATGTTCATTTGGTGTTTTCCTCGATAAGTTATAACTCATTTGCCTTCGATACCACCACCAAATTCAAATGAACCAAGACAGTAAGCCCTTCAACATTCAAGCCCTATTAAATCTAAAAAAGGCACAAAGCTTCGAACACAAGAAAGTACAGAACAGTGCCAGATTGAACTGAGACAGCAAGCCTCTAACATTAAGCACAGTTCACACTTCAATCTAAAAAAGCTCATAGCTTCCAAAACATATCGAACAGAGACACCAAACCCACTAACAATCAAGTAAGACTTACTATTCAATTTTTTTTTTTTTAAAAAAACAAAAAAAAAAGCACACACACAAAGCTTCCAAGTTCCAACACAAAGAAAGTTAAGAGAAAGCCAAAGAAGCAACCTTTACTTCCACGTTCATGGTTCTTCAATAAATCAAAATTTCATTCCAACAAAGAAATTCTACATTCTAATGCAGCAAGTATTCAAATCTCAAAGAACAACTGGTCTATAAATACAGGGCAACATGTAATCATTAAATAACCTAAAAACCCATAAAATTCCTCAAATCAAAACCAAGACTCCGTTCCAACATAACACAATCCCATTTCAAATCTCCAAGTATAACTAGTTTCTCCCAAGTACTAATCCGTGTACAACCCCAAAAAATATCAAACAGTAAATTATAACATCAAAGGTACTAATGCAAATCAAGAGTCCAGTAGAAGCAAAAAAGGAAGCAACTTTACAAATTGCACACTCAAGTTAAATCAATCATGAACTATAACTTGACTTTTACAATCAATTATCCACTCAGAATAATTCGAGCACAAAGCTAAAAAAACTCCCAAATTGAAGAACACAAACACATATAACAGTAATTAGATTCAGAAATCTTACGTTGTCAATGGCAGCGGCAAATTATCGGAACTCGGATCCTGGTCGGAGCTTTCTGAGCTCGAAGAAGCTCCAATCACAACAGCTAGAATCAAGATCACGAGAAAAAGAAGCGGAATCAACAAGCCCCTCATTTTGTGATTATTTCAATCGATCGTCACTGAGGAGTCATCATAAACTCTTGAACCAATTGAACTACAAGAAGATTATACAGCTGTTTCTGATTTATCCCCTATTTCTGAGGGTTTTCGATTCGTACGGATGAAGAAAATGTGAACTAAATCTCTGCGTTCGGTAATTTAACGTAATCACAGCCGTTAAAAGAAAATTTGCCGCGTTAGGGTGTGTTTGGGGAAGTGAAAAATCCGTACTCTAACAATTTAAAATATTATAATCATAATATTATTGTCATAATTGAATTTTAATTTGTTGACTAGTGGTAGATTTGGCATGTATGCACATCACTAATTTAATGCTTTCTAAGTTTCTAGCATACGACTTTCGAAAATTTAGGATGTGCTTTTGCATTTATTTTAAGGCAATTCAATCCATTATTACTTATTAGTAGTTGAAAATAAAGAGCAACAACAGCAAATTTACTTTATTTAGTCATTTCAAAGTGCAACTAATTTAAACCCAAAGAGGTGAAAACCAGACAAAGAAAAACGCAATATCATCACCCATTTAAAATTGATAATTAACGAAAAAAAATATTACAGCAAAATAATTGAATTGAATCATTAGTCATTACAAACTGACAAAACTATTAGGATGGAGCAATATTTTGCAGAAGCAAGTTTGCATTTCTTCCTGCAATAATATTCCACCTTATTAAAAACCCTAATTCGCATGCATTGTGAGTAGCAACCAATCATGAGTAATCCGGTTCCTCGTCGCCGCCGGAACCACCGCCGTTTCCGCTCAAAGAGCCACCATACTCAAGGCTAGCTCATTGTAGGTGGCTGCAGGTCAAATTAATATTAATATTATTTGAAAAATAAAGATGGAATTCATTTTCAATAATATTCACATATATATATAGATATAGATATAGATAGTTTGTAACGAGTGGAAACTTAATTAGGGGTCATGTCGTTTCATTAAACAATGAAAAATGTTTTATTATTGGGTCCTTTTGTATTTTTACTTCATTTTTCCGAATGGGTGTCACAATTCAAAACTTTTGTAAGAATATGAGCGGTTGAGAGGCAGTCTTTTGCCGGCATAAACCGTTACTGGATAATAAACTTTTTGATTTTCTTAAAAAATATATATTAATTATCCAATTAGCCATGCAAGTAAATATATATTTATATGGTCCGCGAATGCTACCAAGAAATATAGAAAATAATAATCAGAGGAAAAAATTACGATGTTTTGTAATTTCTTACAGCCAAAGAAGGCAACCATATATATATATATATATATATATATATAGGATGGAGTTCAAATAAAAAGGAAGATTAAAGTATAAAATAGGAAATGATCTGGGCCTTAGATTTTCATGATCGGACGGTTGAGATCTTGACCGAAAAATGCATTGCTTTTAACTATGAAATGCATTGTGAAAATGTAATTTGAGTCATGCATTGCATTTAACTATGAAATGCATTGTATTTAACTATGAAATGCATTGTTTTTTGAACGCATAACCGCCCACTTCAAATTTTACGAAAATAACCTTATGTATATATAATGGCGCGATTTTTGTTTTAATCATAGCCGTCGGATGGTGTTGATCTAATGGCCCAGATCATTTCCTATTTTATACTTTAATGTCCCTTTTTATTAGAACCACTCCCTATATATATATATATATATATATAAGAATACAATTGATAATTTGAATATAGACACAGACACACTATGTACATAGATAAAATCTAAATCCAAGAAGGGAAGAATCTTGAATCATCTTGGTCTTGTCGGAGATTAATTCTGAGAGCAAATCTTGCACAGCTAAGCAAGCACTCTTTACTGCAATAATCCTCATTAAAAATCTTGATTTGCAGACACTCTGAATAGCACTCACTCACACAATCTTCGTTCGTCGCCTCCGCCACCATCACCGCCGCAAGAGCCACCAACACCACGGCGGCGATCAGACCATATCTTGCCATGCTAATAAATAGATTAGTAATTTGTAAGGGAATAATATTTCGATATTTTGTTTGATATTGTGTACGGAGTTCGATCAAAGTATTTATATACATATGCAGAGCATTTTGTAAAGCGACGTCGTTGGGAATTGAGGAAAAGGTCTTCATTGATGACTTTGAATATTTATTTCCCAATGTGTACGAAAAGAAGGGGTGTAATTGTGATGGTTGAAAAATCGATAATTGACTTGATATTAAAAACTATAAATACATGGATTAGTGGGTATTTATTTATTAAATATATGGATTAGTGGGGTTTTTTTTAATTAATTATGATGTTAATAATGTAATTAGTGAAAAAGTCTCCACAATAATTTGGTCAACTTGGGAGGTGTGTTAGCGCAAGTCATATTTGACTATAGCTTTACTTAATTGCAATTTGCAAGTTTTATTTGACTATAGCTTAACCTAATTAGATTAGACCAAGAAATTAAATGGAAATTGCAAAAATTAACAACTTTTATGGAACTAATCATATATTATGATAAAACGAATTGAATGGTTTATTATGATTTAATTATTTCGATAATCCATAGTCGTCTATTAACAATAGACAATTAATTTTGTTTATAGTACACTACTAATTTAAACAATCAACAATACTACTCTCTTAAAATTTCATTAATAGACAGTACTATATATATAGATAAACATAATAAAACCAGATTGTAAATCATTTTCTGTACATAAAACCACTTAGTTGGTTTAACACGTCATAAACCAAATTATATAGCAAATAATAATGTTGTAATTTAGTATAAATAAAAAATCTAAATCCAAGAAGGGAAGAATTCGGAATCATAATCCTTCTTCGAAGTAGTCTTCTTAGCACATGCAAAAGCACAATCCCTTTTGCAATCTTCATCACTAAAAACCTTGATTTGAGTGCAGTCGAAGTAGCACTCCGCCATGCAATGAGTGTTGCCGCCTCTCTCCGCCGCCTCAGCCGCCGCCGCCGCCGCCGCCGCCACAACCACAATAGCCACCACAAGAGCAGCGTTGATCATCCCATTTCTTGCCATTGCCTTCTTAATCAATCTTGTTCGTGTTTGAAATATAGTGTTACTATGAAAGAATGCAAGTAACTTGTTTGTGGTAATGGTTGGGAATTCAAGAATGTTCTTTTATTTATAGAATAAGAAACGTTACATCTGAAACGACACGCCCCTTCGGAATTTAATGGGAAGTGTTCATTTACTTACATGCATTTTGTGAAAGGGTGCGATGGTTTGTGTAAATTAAATAGTAACTGCAAGAGAAGGAGGTTTTTAAAAATTATACAAACAAATAAAATTCAATAAACTACTACAACACAACGTGCATGTTTATATTTGAGCAATGTTGTGTCTCTCCTTTTGCAGTGTGCAATATTTTCTATTACACTTTAATTAAGGTTACATATTTAAGCAAAATATAAGAAATAGGTAAGGATGAAAATGTAATTAACAAGAAATTAAAAATCAAAATGAGTGACTAAAATTCAAAGACCTTGCATTCCTCTTCAGCAGGGTTAGTCTTGCAATAGTCTTCCAATGGATCTCCGCTGGCTTGTGTGGACGCTCCCGGCCACTTCTCCGCCACCAAATGAGCCAAATCCACCACCCTTTGGCTGCAAATATATACATCCATACATAATAATTAGTTGATTACATACTAGTCAGCCAATGAAAGTGGGGATGCATGCCTAGCTAGCTACTATATATACCTGTACCCCCACTCGTTGTCGTACCACGCGACGACCTTCACCATGTCGTCGCCCATCACCATCGTCAGCGACGAGTCGATGGAGGTGGAGACGTCGCTGCACCGGAAGTCCACTGAGACGAGAGGTTCGTCGCAGACAGCCAGCACTCCTTTCATTGGTCCGTCAGCTGCCTTTCTGAATGCAGCATTGACGTCTTCTGCCGTGATCCCCTTCTTTGCAACGTTCACGACGAGGTCCACCACCGAGACGTTAGGCGTTGGCACACGGAGGGCGATTCCATTCAGCTTCCCCTTCAGCTGAGGCAGAACTAGGGACACCGCCTTGGCTGCACCGGTGCTCGTTGGCACGATGTTCAATGCAGCGGCTCGCGCTCTCCTCAAATCTCTGTGCGAAGCATCTAGAAGCCTCTGGAATGGAAGATTCATACGTTAATTAAACACTCACTTTGTGTTTCTTTTTCAGACATACTTGACTTGACAATTTATTTATACCTGATCACCAGTGTAAGAGTGTGTAGTAGTCATAGTTCCCTTAACAATACCTACAAGATTCAAAGAGATTTAATTTTACATATATATTCTTGTGTTTGATTAAATTAATTTATTTTCCAATATTCTTACCAAATTCTTCATCCAAGACCTTAGCAAAAGGAGCCAAACAATTGGTGGTGCAAGAAGCATTGCTGTAATAAAAATCAACATGCACAAACATCTCAAACCATATACAACTTACAAAGATGGATATATGGAAGAGAATTATAAACTTGAAAAATGGACCTTATGATGTTAGCAACATCATGGTCGTAGTCTTGTTCGTTCACACCGACGACATAGGTTGGAATATCAGCACCTTTGGCCGGAGCTGTGATGATAACCTTCTTGGCGCCGGCTTGGATGTGCTTCCCGGCTCCGGGGCCATCCACAAAAACACCAGTCCCCTGCATTTAGGGGAGGTTTTTGATTCTTGAAATTTGGGTCTCAATCAATTAATTTGAAGAAAGATATATACCTCGATGACAATGTCGATGCCAAGCTCAGCCCAAGGAAGCTTGAGGGGGTCGCGGTTGGCAACGACCTTGATGAGCTTCCCGTCTACGCTGATGGTCTCGTTGTCGACTATCTTGACTTCTGCCTTGAAGGTTCCGAGCATGGAGTCGTACTTGAGCAAGTGGGAGGCCTAATGTTGAAGTGAAGTGAAATGATAATCAGTTGAATATCATATCAAATTAAGGTGAGAAAACTAAGTAGGCCAGCTTACTTACGTTCTTGACCCCACCACTGTCATTGACGACTACCACCTCGAGCGGTGAGTCCTTCCGGCCATGCCAGCAGCGGAGGAAGTTCCTCCCGATGCGCCCGAATCCGTTTATCGCCACCTTCAACTTGGCAACAGTCTCTCCTTTAAGGGGAGTGGATTCTGCAGTCTACAAGAAGAAGAAGAAGAAAGCACCTTTGTAGAACGTAACATGAAGAAATTCTATGTAGCACAAACATATGATTGGAATTCTAACATGAAACAGAATAATGATAACATATTTATACACAAAATCTTAGTTCTTCCACAATTTGAAAATATTACTCTGTCAAAGAAAAGGTTAGGCATCATCAGCATGAAGCAATCTGTACCTTTGGAGTGAGCTGTGCAGCCACCGTCTCGAACAAAGAAGCCTCCGCAGCGCTCTTGGCAAAAGTCGTACATCCACTCGAGCGAAGGCCGGAGAATTCTGCCACCTCAAGCTTCTAGAAACACCAAAGAAACAGCCAAAGTAAAGCCATTGATGAATCAAGATTGCTGTGAATATAAATGATGATGATATGCAATAAAAGAGAGAGGGAACTAACCTTAGAGAAGCATTGAGCAGGGAAAGAATGAATGGTTTTTGAGGGAAGTCTTGTGCTTGTTGGGATTCTTGAAGAGGCCAATGCTGCATGGGAAGCCATAGCTGCTGCAACTCCAACTATGGGAAATGATTTCAAGATATATAATATATATTTTTGGTATATCAAAATTATTATCTTTAAATATTTATTTGGTGCCTTTTGGGTTGAATTGAAGGAATTATTGGCTGTGAATGATTTTGTAGTGAGTGGTGAAGATTGATATTAGATAGGATGAAGCTTGTTTCTCCACCATCAGATTTTGCACCACTCCATTCTCTTTTTCTTTCACTTTCATTATCCCTTTTCATGCATAATAAAAATCATTTTGTGGGGTAATATATTTTATCATTATTATTTTTTGTTACATAAATAAAATATCTTGATCAAAAAGACTTAGCTAGTTGCATAATTGTGCACAACTGACAACTCTAAGCTTTCTATATATATGAAAAGCAATATAATTATTTATTTTATTATGTTTTTTAGGTCAATGATTTTCTTTTTGATAATAAGATACGAAAAGCAATCATTTTGAAACCTTGATTAATTCAAATTCATAAATTCTTACTTTATGATGTACTAATTCTTAGTTAGGAAGGAAAAAAGTGTGCAAGTATACCAAGTGAAGTTATTATTTGCATATCACCAAGTTGGGAATCTCAGCATTGACATAATTCAAAGATTCTTCTGAAGCAACTAGTTTTGAAGCATAAACAAAACAAGCGTTATCCCAAAAACGACGGGTCCTTATGCTAACAATCAAGTTCGAGTTCAATTCGAGAAAAGTGACGTGGTTTAAACAACAGCTTCCATGTCCTCTACACTCAAATCTTCTTCCATAGGGAGCTCCTCTGTCCTCAATTGAGTTGAGACATTATCTATAGCTGAGTTCAGTTGTTCGATCTTGTCAGCTAGTTTCTTGCGTTGTTTCTGCAGAAAGAACGGTATGTAGAGAGTCATAAATGTGGAAAACAATCAATAGGCGTATACCAAGATTGATCTGGTAAACATTATCCAGCCAAAACTGATATTAAATTTCTATAGATTATCGTTTGTTTCGCTAATGAAGACTTCAATCATTGGATTGGATTAAACACCCCCACGTACGATGCTTTTAGTCGAGTCCCGACATAGAGGTTTTCTCTGCATACAGTACTAATTAGTGAAGGAAGATCTTAATTTTCCTGATATTGATGAACTGAATATAGATTGTAAGGTGATAACTAACTCTGCCTAGCATTATCATTACAAAGTTTACGCAGTTATAATTCTTAGGAAGTTACTCAATCTGGATACGATAAAGTATAATAGGCATCGTTTCAAGTAAAAGAGCTCGTACCTCCAGAGCTTTCTCTTCGTCGTAGAGGAACTTAGGCAGCTTTTTCATCAAGTCTTTTTTGTCGGTACCAGTTAAAGCCTTACTGATCTGTGAGGCGAAAGAGACGAGTCAAATGTCAGAGAGTTATACTGCGTTCATCGTGCAGCATATTGAGCTGGGACCAGAATATATAAGCAACAAAAAAAGAACGCTTAATGATAAGTCTCCATACATAGACTAATAAAATGAACATTCATCACAGCATAGAGTGAGTGTTCATTGATATGGTTGATCATATTGCATGTACCTGAGGTGCGTAGACACAACCAAGTGTTCCGACAATCAATCCCCCGATAACAAATCCACTAATAAAGGCAGCACTTCCACCGCTTGACCTACCACCATCGCTGCATCGAGTGCAAAATACCACCTTATACTTTTAGATAGCTTCTTTTTGTAACACACTGACACTGGAATTGAATAAGAAAAGAACAAACTATACTCTTTCTTCACTCAGTGACATGTTTCAGTGATTTGTAATACTATTGCGTACATACATATACCAAATCGTAGATCTAATAAAAAATAATTAGGTGAGGAACTCAAAAGTCCGGACATTATGGTCAATCAGGATCACTGTTAGTATATTTGCACTGCATATTATCCATCATTTTTTCATTGAACTTGAAAAGAAACTATAAATACAAAAAAAAAAGAACAACTTCCAAGCATCTAGGGCTCACGGAACAGTAAATCGGATGTGAAGACAATACCTGTAACTGGCTTGAACAACGAATGATTTACTCAGGTTGCATGATTTCCTAGTGCGTTTTATACTGAAGGCCAGCTTCGAGGACCCTAAACCATCAGCTGATTTCAGAGAAGAACCTAACAATACAAACAAAGTCAGGACATGCATACGGTCATACATAAGAAGGTGCTAAAGATTCATGCCACATAGCTCCAAATAATCAATTCAACAGTATAGCCAGTTTGATTGCATAACTCAAGAAACAGCATTTTCGTTCTAGAGAATATATAGTCGTCAAAGAATCAGAAAGGGATGACCTTGAAGAGCCACTAGTGCAGGATGGCCAACAGCAACTCAAGAACATTAAACACGAACCTTAAGTAATGTAGATAATCAAATGAACTTCCGAACAAAATCAAGCTAAGATTTTAGAGATCGAGAAGAAAATGGAAAGAAAAATCCTATAAGTATGATCTGGTGAGTAGTTGCAGTATCACAAAACAGCAGGAAACAGAAATCATCTCAAGAAAACTACCCAAATTCGAGCAGACTTACGATCAAACAGAACCAAGAACCCTGTAATTTGTGTGCGTGTGTTAGCTTGACGAAGAAAGGTTTATGCTCGAGTCCAAAGAATGTAAATAACCAATCCAATAAAACATGTAACATAAGAAGCTGCTTCTTTTCAGTTAAGATCAGCTACACAAATTCCACCACATTATTTAAATCACAAATTAACAAAAAGAGTTCTCCTCTATCTTGAAAGCAAAAAAGTATCGCATAAAAATTCTATGTACAAGCTAAAAGACTCGCACAAAGTTGAATTCTTGCATTATGAATAAATAATAAAGCCCATTAACATTGAAAGAGCAACAGAATATGAGCGATATAAAATTTAAACATTTTCCAAGAATGAAACAAATCAGAAGATTTACCAGAGGAAGGATGGAGAAGAGGGCGTTCGGAAATCAAAACAGAATTGGATAAAGCTGACATTGTGCAAAGATTTCAGCTCAAAGTGTGTGTAATCAAATCGGAGAATGTGTTTGTTGGGTTGTGTTGTGTATGAAAAGAGTAAATCGAAGTTTCAGTCAGTTCTTGTTGCTAACATGCGCCGACGATGATATCGAAGATGGCCAGCTGCAACGTGGCAATAAGATATTGCTATACTTTATCATTACTTATAAATTTAGGGACTCAATTGAGATTAAGAAGATTATGTTGTAATTTTTTTGGAGTTTGTCAATTTAAAAATTCATAGATATTTGTAGAACGTGACTTTTTTTATTTATTTAAATTAATTTTTATAAATTTAATAAAATTGTGGAATATATTTTTTTAATTAATTTACAAATTAATCTTTATAAATTTTTATAGACTCAATGGATAGACACGGCAATGTACCGGTTGTAAATGTCGTTCTATACTTTTACACATTTATTAATGTAAATCGTCCCTTTCTTTTATGAAAAAAATATATATATTAATGAAAAATCACATGAAAAAAAAATACCAAGGTACCACCAAAAGTGCCAGAATAATCCGGATAAAAAAAATTACAACATTCTATAATAGTATAATAGAAGAAGGATGTTCATCTAATAATTAATTTAATGTTATGCAATCCTCCACATTTAACTTTACATCAACTTCAAAATTTATTTATAATTTCGGTAATAATGTATCAATACTGTCCCTATTCAACACTCCTAAAATTTTCAGTTTTTCATTTTCCAAAGTTTTACAATGTTAAAATCGGTTATATGAAATTCATAAAAATTTAGTGGCGAATTCCCTTCCTCTAACATTTCCATCTCATTTTCATTCAAACCAAACAGTAAAATTGAAAATCGAGATTGAAGTCGAGACTAACCTCATATCTAAGCAAAACAAAGAAAGAGTAGCTAATTTTGAAGTCGTAACCAAAAACTGATAATCGTACAAACACACAAAAAAATTAAATAAAATCTTAAAAATATAAAAAAAAGTGACGAAGGCAATGGAAACATGAACGAAGATAATAAAGTGTGAAGGTATGGTCAGAGGTCAGAAGCCAACGCAAAAAGCATGTGGAACAGTTTATTTCTCGCGATACATTCAAACAAATGGGGTTGCTCTTATGTTTGTTGATTACGAAAACTCTTTTTTTTTCTTCTTCTAACGAGCATAATGAGGGACCAAGCGATATCGACAACGCCAACAATTTATTTCCAAAGATCGATCGGAATTTTCACACTTTTATTTCAAAATCGATTTTGGGTATAAATATTTGGACGATGATTACAACTATATCAATATTAATGCATAGGACTCGATTGACAAACAAAACAACTAGACAAAGTCTAAGACCAAACAAGCTCTCCTATTGTACCACGTCAAATATGAAAGATACGAATAATAGTCATTCATACAATACATACAGTTTAATAAAAAGTGAATGACATGATTTAATACGATTCATGCACAAAAAAATAATTATAAATACATTTTAGCACAAAAAATTTAAAAACAACTGCAAGTTAACTATTATTAAGTGGGAAACGTTTTCTCCGAACTAATTAAAAACACTAAAAATTAAGACAAAATTTTTTCTTAAACACGTTTCATGTTGCATCTGAATATCCATTTTCGATCAACTTACAAAATTATAGTAAACGAGTCACATAATGATCGAGAAGGGAAGTGCTGAGCATTCCTATGCTACATTTGAATATTATAAAGATAACTTCTCCAAGAGATGAAGCTAACCTAGGTTGACATTGATTGTATTTTTAATTGCATGACATATTAATGAATACTAAGGTTGAAAATTATTACAATATAATATTGTGAATGACATATATATATATATATATAATATCAGTATTATACTTAATAAAGATCTAAGAAGTAGAATAATTTATTTTCCCTTTTTTTATAACAAATAATGATAGATTATATTGTTAATCGTAGTTACATATCCATAACCACCAACTAAGTAACAAAATCCCTAGCAAAGCAACACTCATGTCATCATCGTAATTAAAACCCAATTCCACGCCCTAATAGTTATACTTCACGGTTCAGTGCCGTTACAACTCCCTTGAACCGGCCTTACTCTTCTCTACAAAAACTCTCTTTCTTAAAAAAAAAAAAAAAAAAACTCTCTTTCTTACTATTATGGGGGAAATCTTCCAAAACAAAAAAATGATTCTTGCACATTAAACTTTCTTCATTCTAACTTGGAAAAGAGATGAGAGATTCACAAATTTGACTTTCTTTTTCTTTCTTTCTTTCTTTCTTTCTTTTTTCTTTTCTTTTTCTTTTCCTCTTCTTGTTGATTATTGACTGCAAAGAGACATGGGCGGAGGAGGAGGAGGGAGGGAGCTTGACACCACCCCGACGTGGGCTGTCGCGCTCGTCTGTTTAGTTATCGTTGTGATCTCGATCATATTGGAGAAAACTATTCATAAAACGTCAGCGGTATTTTGAATCTCATGTTTTCTCTCCTTGATTTCTTTTTTGGTATTTTATGAAAATATGGTCTTGTTTTTGACTTTGAGAAGAGCCTTCATCTCAAATGTTCTTGAAAATGGATAAGTTTTATCATGATCAACTATTGATAAAAAAAATGAGGTGATCAGCTAAACTAATGCAGATTCAATGGTTAATGATAGTTTTTCTTTTTCTTCTTGATTTCTTGTGTGATGTTGCATGATGAAACAAATTATGAATCATTCTCCCTTAATATGTTTCTTTCGCCTAACTGTCTTGTTGCAGGCTTTTGAAAAGAGGAAAAGAGTGGCATTGGTTGAAGCTCTTGAGAAAATTAAAGGAGGTAACATCTCTCTTTCATCTCTCTCTGTGATGAATTACTCATTTCCATTTGTGATGTGCCATTGACAGAGCTTATGGTGCTGGGATTCATATCACTACTCCTCACGTTTGGACAGACCTACATTACTCAAGTCTGTATCCCCAAGAAAATCTCATACACAATGTTGCCTTGTGAATTCAAGAAAGGGTCTTTTGAGGAGGGTGGTGCTGGTGATCCTGGTTCGGAGGCGGGCCACCGGAGGCGGCTCCTCTCATTACAGCGAAGAAGTTTAGCAGCTGATACTCCAGGCAAAGGTTGCAAAGAGGTAAGTTTGCCTCTTAGTTTGATATCCCTTCATATATTTTTGGTATGGCTAATCAAGGACATATATTTGTACTAAAATTGATCAAATAATCACGTTCTTTTCGATATTATAGGGATATGTGCCTCTGATATCTGTAAACGCACTTCATCAGCTCCACATCTTCATTTTCTTTTTAGCCGTTTTTCATGTATTTTACAGCGCTATAACAATGATGCTCGGGAGGTTGAAGGTATGCCCCAGTACCTAATTAACACTCTCGTTACTCTAGTCATGTTCGGTTTACTAGTTTGATAAGTAGGCTGTTGGACTTCAAGAATGTACCATTTGGTCTCTTCTTGTCTAGATTCGAGGATGGAAAGAGTGGGAGAGGCAGATTGCAGAAGAAACTGATGAAACTACTGGTAATTATGGAAAATAATAAACAAAAGAAGTTGATAAAAAATTAGTTCATATACATGCTGTTTGAACTATGTTTTCCCTTCTGTCATATTTAAGCTGATGCTGCAAGATTCAGACTTACACACGAGACGTCTTTTGTCCGAAGCCATAATAACGCGTGGATGCAAAATCCCATCATATTTTATATTGTAAGGATAGTTACTGCCATGCTTGAATCTGCAAGAATTTGACATTCTATGAGTTTGTCAGCTCAATTTGTTACTGTGCAACTTGCTTTAGGTCTGCTTTTTTCGACACATGTTGTATTCTGTTCAGAAAGCCGACTACTCCACTCTACGTCATGGATTTGTATCAGTGAGTTTTCTAAATCTGAACACGTAGGTCAATCTGTTGATGAAAAATGATGTACTTTAGCATGATTCTTGAATTGGAAATCTGCAAATATAGGTCCATTTGTCACCTGGGACAAAGTTCGATTTTCAGAAGTACATCAAAAGATCGTTGGAAGACGACTTCAAAGTGGTTGTAGGAATACCGTATGGTCTCTCACTCTCTTCCCCTATTGACACCATTTGTGACCTTTAAATTTACACATGAAACGTCGTGATGCCTATTTCAGCCCGCATTTGTGGATGATATCCGTCATTTATCTGCTCCTTAACGTAAAGGGTACGTCTAGTTCTTCCCATTCTAGGTAAAAATTGAAAAGATAAAGAATAACACGTTGATCTACGTTGTCGCAGGAGGGCAAGTTATGTTCATGCTGTCGATTTTCCCTTTACTGGTAAGAACATGCCTCAGAATCCTGCAGCATTTGAGATGTAAGAGAAAATGCTGACTGTTTGGACTTTAAGGTAATCTTAGCAGTTGGCACAAAACTGCAGTCGATCATAACACAGATGGCAATTGAGATCCAAGAAAAGCACGCGGTGGTGCAAGGCATTCCACTTGTGCAAGTCTCTGATAGACATTTCTGGTTCAGCAAGCCTACATTAGTCCTTCACTTAATCCATCTCACTCTCTTCCAGGTTCTCAACTCCCCTTCTTTCGCCTCTTTCTTCGGATTCTTGGTCTAATATCTGTTTTCTGCTTCTCAGAATGCATTTGAGATCACATACTTCATTTGGATAACGGTATCTCTCTCTCCCTGTCTCCTTGTCTCTGTGTCATGAAACAATGCTAGAAAGGCCTAAAGACAACCTTATTATTGTGATGCAGTATGAGTTTGGGCTGCATTCATGCTTCCACAAATACTTCCTCCTTGCAGTGATCAGAGTTTGTATGGGGTAAAAACCTTAAAACTCTCTTCATTTCTGCTTCACACAAATTTTTTCTGATACACGAAGCACCAATTTTTCACATCTCAGGATAGGAGTGCAGATTGTGTGCAGCTACATCACTCTCCCCCTCTACGCTCTCGTTACACAGGTAAATCAATGAACAAACAAGAAACACATGACTCTTCACACTAATGCTAGAAATTCACCATTATTCAAAACTTTAGATGGGATCACACATGAAGAAGT
Organism: Leonotis leonurus; assembly: GCA_026898415.1. Taxonomy (NCBI): domain Eukaryota; kingdom Viridiplantae; phylum Streptophyta; class Magnoliopsida; order Lamiales; family Lamiaceae; genus Leonotis; species Leonotis leonurus. The sequence continues at coordinate 2,820,476 of JAPKLX010000037.1, forward strand.
CCATCTTTGATGAGCAAACCTCAAAGGCCCTGATGAGCTGGCACAACAAGGTGAAGAAGAAGCACGGGCACGAGCACGAACACGTCCCGTTTGGAAAGAAGAAGCATGGAGACGGTGACGATTCACCGGATCACTCCCCAAAGCATTCAGCTGCAGCAACTGTTGCTGTTGCTGTTGCTGAGTCGAGCATTGAGATGTCCCAGAAAGAGCAAGGCTCGCCTAGAGAAGAGATGACCAACATAGATTTGCTAACGGGGCCGTGAGGAAGAGGATCCATGTGTAAAAAGATTGTTGATGCTTAGGAGATAGGAAAGGAACAAGTTAGAAGTTAGAACCAACCAACATGCTTGGAAATGTATGTATGTTTTGTTCCAATTCTTTTAGTTTTTAGGAATCATACATTCTTTTGTGATTTTGTTTATAAGTAATTATTATTCGCAGGCAAAAGTTATTCAAATATTGCAATCTACGACTTACTAAACACTATTATAATCCATTTTGTCATAAAAAAAGGTTATTTTAGGAATATATCTAATTTCTCCTTGAAAATTCAACATCTTAAGTTTTGGGGCATAGCCAAACGTGGTCTTCTACTTCACTCCCCAAATCAGGGTTTCTCTAAACCCTCTCCATTTTCTCTCTGAACACCCAAATCTGACACTCTTCTTATTCGTTAATCGTCATGTACCTCTATAGTCTAACCCTTCAACAGTCCACCGGAATCATCTGCGCCATAAATGGGAGCTTCTCCGGAGGAAAATCGCAAGAAATCGCGGTGGCCCGGGGCAAGGTCCTCGAGCTTCTGCGCCCCGACGACAATGGTAAGCTCCAGTCCTTACTCTCAGTTGAAATCTTTGGCGCCATTCGCTCATTAGCTCAATTTCGCCTCACTGGTGCGCAGAAGGATTACATTGTTGTTGGTTCGGATTCTGGGCGCATTGTAATCCTTGAGTATAATAAAGAGAAGAATTCGCTTGATAAAGTTCATCAGGAAACATTTGGGAAATCGGGATGCCGTAGGATAGTACCGGGACAGTACCTGGCAATTGACCCTAAGGGTAGAGCTGTAATGGTTGGTGCCTGCGAAAAGCAGAAGCTTGTTTATGTTTTGAATAGGGATAGTGCAGCTAGGTTGACTATCTCGTCACCGTTGGAGGCGCACAAGAGCCATACGATAGTGTACTCCATTTGTGGGGTGGACTGTGGGTTTGATAATCCAATATTTGCTGCAATAGAGTTGGATTACTCCGAGGCGGACCAGGACCCCACTGGTCAAGCTGCTAACGAGGCGCAGAAGCATCTGACCTTCTATGAATTGGATTTGGGACTTAACCACGTGTCTAGGAAATGGTCCGAACAGGTTGACAATGGTGCTAATATGCTTGTGACTGTCCCGGGTGGTGGAGATGGGCCAAGTGGCGTGCTTGTGTGTGCAGAAAACTTTGTTATATATAAGAACCAGGGCCAGCAGGATGTGAGGGCAGTTATTCCAAGACGTGAGGATTTGCCTGCAGAGCGTGGGGTCTTGATTGTCTCTGCGGCTATGCATAAGCAGAAATCCATGTTTTTCTTCCTCTTGCAAACCGAATATGGGGATGTTTTCAAGGTGACGCTGGACCATGACAACGAGAGAGTAAAAGAGCTGAAGATTAAATATTTTGATACTATTCCAGTCTCATCTTCTTTGTGTGTCTTGAAATCTGGTTTCCTGTTTGCTGCATCGGAGTTTGGAAACCATGCCCTGTATCAGTTTCGGGCAATAGGTGATGATCCTGATGTGGAGGCTTCCTCAGCTACTCTGATGGAAACAGAGGAAGGTTTTCAACCAGTGTTCTTCCAGCCTAGAAAGCTGAAGAATCTAGTTCGAATCGATCAAATTGAGAGCTTAATGCCTATCATGGATATGAAAATTTCAAATCTATTTGAGGAAGAAACCCCTCAAATATTTTCACTTTGTGGGAGGGGACCTCGCTCTTCTCTACGGATACTGAGACCAGGTTTGGCTATTAGTGAAATGGCAGTTTCACAGTTACCTGGGGTTCCAAGTGCTGTTTGGACTGTAAAAAAGAATGTGAATGATGAATTTGATGCCTATATTGTTGTTTCTTTTGCAAATGCCACTCTCGTACTGTCCATTGGTGAGACTGTTGAAGAAGTTAGTGACAGTGGATTTCTTGATACTACACCTTCAATTGCTGTTTCTTTGATTGGGGATGACTCCTTGATGCAAGTCCATCCAGGTGGTATCAGGCATATCAGAGAAGATGGGCGTATCAATGAATGGAGGACTCCAGGAAAGAGAACAATTGTTAAGGTTGGGTCTAACAGAAATCAGGTTGTCATTGCACTGAGTGGGGGGGAGTTGATATACTTTGAAGTTGATATGACAGGGCAGCTGATGGAGCTTGCAAAACTTGAGATGTCCGGAGATATTGCCTGCTTAGATATTGCCCCTGTCCCAGAAGGACGACAGAGATCTCGCTTTCTGGCTGTTGGATCTTATGACAACACAATCCGCATATTGTCTTTGGACCCTGATGACACTATGGACATTTTGAGTCTGCAAAGTGTTTCATCTCCTCCGGAGTCCCTGCTATTTCTTGAAGTTCAGGCTTCATTAGGAGGTGAGGATGGAGCAGACCACCCTGCTAATCTCTTTCTAAATGCTGGTCTGCAGAATGGAGTTTTATACAGGACAGTTGTGGATATGGTAACTGGCACGCTCTCAGACGCTCGCTCTCGGTTCTTAGGCCTCAGAGCACCTAAGCTCTTTTCTATTGCCGTGAGAGGGAGACAAGCTATGCTTTGCTTGTCGAGTAGACCTTGGCTTGGCTACATACACCAAGGGCACTTCCTTCTTACCCCTCTGTCGTATGAGACACTTGAATATGCTGCCTCCTTCTCATCAGACCAGTGTGCAGAAGGTGTTGTTGCTGTCGCTGGGGATGCCTTAAGGGTCTTCACTATTGAGAGACTAGGAGAATCATTTAATGAAACTGCTATACCTCTGAGGTACACACCGAGGAAGTTTGTAGTTCATCCCAAGCGAAAGCTTTTGATTATGATCGAGAGTGATCAGGGAGCATTCACTGCGGAAGAGCGTGAAGCTGCAAAGAAGGAATCGTTTGAGGCTGCTGAAAAGGGAGAGAACGGAAATGCAGAAGAGATGGAGAATGGTGATGATGAGGAGAACAATAATCCACTTACCGATGAACAATATGGTTATCCCAAAGCAGAATCTGGAAGGTGGGTTTCTTGCATCAGAGTCTTAGACCCGAGGATGTCACAGACGACCTGTCTACTTGAGCTTCAGGATAATGAAGCAGCATTTAGCATGTGCACTGTCAATTTTCATGATAAGGAGTACGGGACTCTTTTGGCTGTAGGCACAGCAAAGGGCTTACAGTTTTGGCCCAAAAGATCCTTTGAGGCCGGATACATACATATATATAGGTTTAAGGAAGATGGGAAGGTTCTTGAACTTCTACATAAAACACAAGTGGAAGGTGTACCTCTTGCATTGGCCCAATTTCAAGGAAGACTGCTGGCTGGAATTGGACCGGTGCTCAGGTTGTATGATTTGGGGAAAAGAAGATTGCTTAGGAAGTGTGAGAATAAGTTGTTCCCTAATTCAATTACATCTATCCAGACATACCGTGATCGGATTTATGTTGGTGATATGCAAGAGGTATGTTCTCTGAACTTCTTTATGATAATTGGTGTACTAGCACGATTATTTAGTTTTATCCTTCAGTATGTAGGTTGCAAATTGTGCTATATTCGGAGATTTATCCTTATTAGAATGTGCCTTTGTGGATTTAGGTGTAGAATCTTCCAATTTATTTTACCTATTTTATCTTAACTCTTTGGTTTTTCAGTCATTCCACTACTGCAAATATAGACGTGATGAAAACCAACTGTACATATTTGCCGACGACACAGTCCCTAGATGGCTTACTGCCGCACAACATGTAGATTTTGACACAATGGCTGGAGCAGACAAATTTGGAAATGTTTACTTCGTGAGGTTACCACAAGATGTCTCTGATGAGATCGAAGAAGACCCAACTGGTGGTAAGATAAAATGGGAGCAGGGGAAGCTGAATGGGGCACCCAACAAAGTGGAGGAAATAGTCCAGTTCCACGTTGGTGATGTGGTCACTTGCTTGCAGAGAGCATCTTTGATTCCGGGAGGTGGAGAATGCCTTATTTATGGGACTGTAATGGGGAGTTTGGGAGCATTTCTCCCATTCACATCACGTGATGATGTTGATTTCTTCTCTCATTTGGAGATGCACTTGCGACAGGAGTACCCACCTTTGTGTGGTAGAGACCACATGGCCTATAGATCTTCCTACTTTCCAGTTAAGGTAATTCATCCACTCGTGTTATAGCTGCACTTATCTTACGAACACTAATATTGTTTGGGCCAAGTTCCTTGCAATGCTGGCTGATAGTAGTAGATCGCTCTCGTATTTCCTTTCTGTTTACATGCATCGGTTTACATATGTTAGGCTTTCTTGTTTCTCCAGTTGATGATCCGAATGTGACTGCAGGATGTGATTGACGGAGATTTGTGCGAACAGTTCCCGACTCTGCCTATGGACATGCAACGGAAAATTGCCGACGAGCTGGATAGAACACCTGGGGAGATCATGAAGAAATTGGAAGAGATTAGAAACAAAATAATTTGAGATATGCTCCATTGTTAATGATGAGATTGAGACCCAAATATTTTCTTCGGCTACTCCTATCATTTACTACTTCATTTGTATTTCAGCCTGTTGTTTTCTTATTTAAATATTTCATTAATGTTAATGTATCTTTGTTTATATAGTCGAGCTTCTTGCAGTTAAGTTGCTGTCTTGTGCGACATTTGCCTAATGTTAGGTTGTGATTAGTACAATATTGGTTGGATCATAATTCAAATTTTCAAGCTAATAGAGCAAATATAGCTGCAGCCAATTGATACATTTATGAATATTTCCATTAATTTACAAAATTTAACCGTTTTTAAATAACCATATTAGACAGGTTGAAGTATAAGACTAAGAAGTGCTAAATTATAGACTATTATGATATGGTATGATAATAGATAAAATAAAAAAGGAACAAAGAAAGGGAAAAACGTGTTGGCTATATAAAGAAAGCGATAAAGGAAAATGCGAGATTAACTGATTTCATACGTTGACTACAAACGCAAAACGCGACAACAAGCGTAGCGTCTCTCTGCATCAATTTCGTTTCCAAATTCCAACTGCACTTTTGGGGATTCACTTCCACTCCAAGTGAAGTGAAACTGCTGAAATGAAGCCGCTCCGCTCCGATCTCTCTTTACTATTCCTTTTCGGATTTTTTATGCTGTTTTCCAATGTGTGCTCCGATCTCGTCATTTCCAAACTGGATCGCCAGGTGATTATGGATGCCCTTTTTATTTATTTACTAATGATTTACTGTGGTTTTCTCCTATTCTGTGGGTTTTTCATTTTAATTAGCTTTCTTTTTCCGGAGACTATGGCCAGGCTTGAGAAGCTGATTGGATGGATTTGGATGAGTTGTTTTGTTTGCAATTTGTGTATTTGTGAGTAAATGAGCTGAAGTAGAGTGACAAGGTTTAACATTTTTTCGTGGGTTGGGGTGGGGTTTATTACTCTTTTGGCTTCTTGTTTTATTTGGCGTTCTTAATGAGAATTGAAGAAGTTGTGAAATGGAGAATGCGGTAAAATTACTTGGTTAATATAATGAATGTGTATATGGATGCTGAAAGAATCTTGTTTTCCGAATCAATCTTATAATCGCTGGCTTGCTAATTTTATAATTACCTTACGATGCAGATTGATTTATCATCGCAGATAGTTCGGTTTACTACATCACTGAAGGTAATTTTATTGGAGATGTTTGCAGTTCCATGTTAATTGATTTCTTTGAGTTGTTGAGGTACTTACTGTTGGTTTTTTCCTGGTCCAGGTAGAAAACAATGGTGCCAAAGCAGTATCGCAGGTGTTGTTGCCCTACCCGGAAACTCAAGCAAAGAACTTGGCTATTCTGTCGGTGACGATTACTGAAGGGAAAGGGAAAACAAAAACATCTTCCGACAGCCTGCCCGTTGATGTCACACATCCTGAAGGGATGCCCCCAGCATTGACTTGGTATGCCGTCTCTTTGCCTAAGGAACTGGGTAAGGGAGGAAGCTTGACATTGGAGGTCAAAGCTGTATTTACTCATCTACTGACGCCGTTCCCTGAGAAGATAACTCAGGCTGATGCTCAGCTGGTTGCCTTTCAAGATAGTGCACATTACCTGTCTCCCTATGCAGTCAAGATCCAGTCGCTCACTGTTAAATTACCTGAGCCAAAAGTTGAATCTTTTACCAAAATTGAGAATACCAAGTTTTCGGGATCTGAAATAAAATATGGTCCTTTTGAAAAGATTCCACCTCTCTCTCATTCAGCTGTTGTAATTCACTTTGTGAGCAGTAAACCATTTTCTGTTGCTAAAGAGTTGGTTCGTGAGATAGAGATTTCTCATTGGGGAAATGTGCAAGTCACAGAGAATTATGATCTGTTTCATGCTGGTGCTGAGCTCACGGGAGAGTTCTCCAGGTAAGATAATACTCTAAATCAAGAATAATTTTTTATGATTGTCCTTCCATGTTGGAGGGCAAACCATCTTTTTTGGACATTAAGTATATTTTTTATCTTTTCTGTTGATACTTGCAGACTTGACTATCAGGCACGACCCCATGTCAGAGGGGCATCAGCACTAAGAAGTCTTGTCGCCAGACTACCACCAAGAGCTCATTCTATTTACTACAGGGATGAGATTGGAAATATTTCTACTTCCAATGTATGGAGTGATTCAGCAAAGGTGGGTATTAATTCCCTCTGAGATGCTTTGATTATATTTCCTGTTATGCTAATTGCTAGCCATTCTATTGATGTGCAGACACTTCTCGAAATCGAGCCGCGGTATCCAATGTTTGGTGGTTGGAAAACTGCTTTCACAATTGGATATGGGTTGCCACTACAAGATTTCTTGTTTAAGTCACAGGGAAAACGTTTCCTTGATATCACGTTTGGTTGCCCAATGAATGATATTGTCATTGAAAATCTCTTCGTTAAGGTATTCTTAGATATGGAATTCAAGATGTTGGATGCTATATAATCATTGTGGGGTCCTTTTGCTCCTAGAATTATGAAAATTAAGTTATATTTATACAAGTGTTTTGTGTTATCTATCATGTTTTCTGTTTCTCATGGTTTTGATTTCACTGGCAGCCAGCTCCCACCAAGAGTTGATTGTATTTGGTCTTCTGAGCTTTCTGTTTAGATGTGTTCAGAGTTAAAATTGGCTTTAAAAATTGAGTGTTTTTTTTTCTTTCATTTGGACTTGTCTTTCAGTTTTTCATTTTGGAACCTTTGTTTGTATTATTTCTGCGACTTATTTGTTGAATATCCGGTTTTTGGTTTGGGGAGGGATGAATGAGGTAGTAGATGACTGATTTAACATTTTTTTTGTTTCCTTATTTTGGTTAAGATTTCTATTGATTTAACACATGAGTTCTGCAATTTCAGGTAGTTTTGCCAGAGGGGTCAAATGATATTTCTGTTGTGGCTCCATTTCCTATCAAAGAGACTCGAGAGGTGTGATTGTATTGCATTTTGGACCACTAATTCTTTCAGGGTAACTGTACTTCTCTTATAATTGTTCTTTTGAGCTGATGCAGACAAAAATTTCCCACCTGGATATCGGTGGCAGACCAGTCATTGTATTGGAAAAGAAAAATGTTGTTCCTGAACATAATCAAAATTTCCAGGTAATATTATGAATATAATATTTTATATCTAGCATATGTATGCTTTCGAAACAAGCTAATGTACGTGTCCTCCACAGATATACTACAGATTCAGCAGTTTCTCTCTCCTTAGAGAGCCATTGATGTTGGTTTTTGGATTCTTCCTCTTTTTCGTTGCATGTGTAGCGTATGTACATGCAGACTTCACAATCTCCAAGTCTTCACCTTCTTATTTAGCAAAACTTCAGTGGGATGAGGTATGCCCCATTTTTAGATGGTAATAAATAGAGACCGCCCATTCTTGTAGTATCAGCTGATTCATTTCAATTTCACAGGTCCAAACTGCAATCCAGCAATTCCAAAGTATCATGAACCGGGTATTAGTGATTCACGACAAGCTAGAAGCTTCTCTGCGTGATCTTTCAAGGACAGGCGATGTGCAGGCTTGCAAAGCAGCACGCAAAGCAGCAGATGCTTTGCTTAAAGAGCTATCGAAGGAGTTGAAACCCTTGCTGTCGTTCTTGCAATCTTCTCCGCAGGCTCTTCGAATAATGCCAAAGGTTGAAGAAGTAGTAATCAAGGAGAGGGAACTACAAGAGAAGCTGATGGTGAAGCACTCCATGGTGGTGGATTCTTATGAGAAGAAATCGGGGGCTCGAGACATCGATAATCGTGTGGCCTCCGTTCAACAGAAAATCACAGTGTTGAGACAGGAAGTGGACGACCTTCTTGAAGTCATTGACGAGATATAATCAATATAATCAATGTAGGAAGTAATTGAAAGGCTTTCATATTTTCAATCAAAACTTAAATATGGAGTACTCTGCGGCTTGAATGTTGGGTTAAAATTTTGTTGACTTAGAAGCACTATTTACATTTGTATTTAGTTAATAACAAGCGTGTGACATTATTAATATTGGATGGACTTCAACTCGATCAGCTGTTGAAACACTTATTTAAGGACCATGCATGTTTGAAAGTGGTGAAGCTGTCAATAACAACATTCGTGTATTAAGTATTTTACTATCATTTAAGTACGTTATTTAGATGCTATTTGAGGCCTATAGTTGGAGTGAAGATGAGTCGTGTTTGGGTGAATGATTTTGGGCGAATACAATTAACAACCCTCAACACCAACTCATTTTTGTTTTTCTTGATTGAGCAATGGAAACTTAAATTCCCTTAGGTATGTATGTTTATGCTATGCTAAATTCAAGACTCGAAGTTAATTAATTAAGAATGATTATAGGCATTTGCAGATACCATACATGCTCATGCAGCAGGTTCGAGAAAACAACTGGACGCTGAGTTTTGATCAAAAACGCAGATGGAACGTACGGATCGAGCTATTAATTACTTCAAGAAAGAAATGCTTCCCTTCACTTCCTTCCTAACGTAATAATTACTTGAATGATAGATAGATAGATAGAGATGGTGAAAACTCAGTTTGGTTCGTACCTTCAGCTTCATTCATCAATAGAATTAAGTAAAAAATTAGAAAATATGAATGTGGAAATTGCAGAAAAGCCCCTGTATTAAGGGTATATTCGCCGGCGGGCATGGATGCATCCACACGTGGCTGGGTTCTCACTCAGAATTTGCCCAACAATTATCTCATGAGTTTGGACCTTTGCAAGCTAGCTAGACTTTGGAATTTCATGTAATTAATGATGAAATTTTTAAATTTTATATATTATAGCTTATCTATTCCTGTCAAACCAAAATCCAATTATATATCCAAATACTGCAAATGAATAGCTTTTTTCTGCCTTAATTTAGCTGCATTAAATTAAGTAAGGCGGAAAGAGTGTGGAATGCTATACTAAATATATATATAATTACACGAACGAACGAATGAATGAATGAATGATTTCTAATAATAAATTAAATGAAGGCACCACACCACGTTCGGATTTGTAGGGTCTATTAATGCGCCCAGCTTTACAATATATATGTCCATTAATCAATTCATGCATGCATCATTATCATCAACTTGAATTACCTAAAATTAAATAGATCGAGCATGCAACAGCTATTAATATATATGCGATCGACATTACTTGATTAGAAAAATGGAAGCGCAACTTGAGGTGAGGAGAGAAGATGAGCATGAGCATGAGCAGCAGGAACTACAACAACAACAACATGAAGAAGAGATGATGATAGGAATGAAACTGAAGGAGTTGCCATTGGAGAGCAGTCCCCACCTCAAGTGTCAAGATTTGGAAAACTATGACGTCATGCTTGGTTATGCCGCCGCCGCCGCCTCTTCCCACCTCGGCCTCCACGGACCCTCCATCACCTCCGACACTACCACCCATCTCCATCTCTCTGACAAAGATGTTGCTGCCATTGACAGGAAATTGAAATGAATTATTATATATATCTTCATTTTATTATTAATTATATAGTATAATCAATGCTAGCTAGCTAGCTTTCCTTTCTTCAATTGTAATATACATATGTCTAATTTGATTTGATTTGATTTCTAGTCGGTCGGAGCCTCTCTTCTTTTCTTTTTCTTTTTTTAGATATAAATTAAAGAATTAATGGTCGGTGGGATTTGAATTAAAAATTAGCTTGCATGTGGTACCGGCCTGTAATTAAGTGAGTCATGCAAGTATACGATCGATCGATCGATCGAATTTCATGAAAAGATGATGAATCAAGTGGTGGTGAATCAAATTCAAGTATAGAGAGATTAAATAAATAAAATAAAGCGATCAATTCGATATGAAAAATTGAAAAGGGATTTAATATTGTTGAAGAAAAATAAATAAATAAAGCAAAGCAGATAGATAGATAGAGTTGGAGCGTTGGAGTGTTGGAGTCAAATAAATAAAGGCGCAATGATTTAAAAAATTCTTTTGAGACAATAGACTCAGATTGATATATCCCTTAATTCTTGAAGAGAAGAGAAGAGATGGGAATTGAGAAAGTAGAAGTGGATGGCAAGAGTGAGAAGGTGGTGGTGACGAAGGGGTGCGTGCAGTGCAGTGCAGTGCATGGGTTGAGTTTTGGTTATATATATACTCAGGCAGGCAGGCAGGCACCAGTTAGCTCTAATACATCATGATGCATCATGCATCCCTCCCCTCCCCTCCCTCCCGCTAAAACTATAACTAAAACTAAAACTAAAACTCTCTCTATTTGATAATAGTAGTAAGCAAGTAGTATTACATCCAACTCTAATGTCACACAATAATAATCTCCAAAATCTTGTGCCACTAATTATTTCCACGGAATGCCCGACATGCTCTGTGTCATGTTGTTGTTGTAAGCACCAGAGCTCAAATTTAGTGGACTTGCACCTCCACCAGAAGATTCACTCAGAGTCCCTCGTGATGGCGAGCTGCTGGCACCTGCACCCGCACCTTTGTTCACTCTTGGAATGGACAACGGCTCCACGTAGTTTGTCGAAACTTCCCTCTGACCATCTGGCAGAAAGCTTCCCACGATAACCTGGAGAAAGGGGGGAAATAATCACTTTCTACAGTGCATAATAAAACCAATTCATATGACATGTCCACATGCACACAAAGGTATATGCACAATATTTATGTAGTACCAGTAGTATCTAAAACTTCAGACATGCAGATAATCAATGCACTTCTTCGGAATAAGCAGGCTAACCTGAGCAGGGGATGCTGCAAGTAGTGAACCAGCCACAGAACCACCCAGAACACTTCCATCAGGTTTAGCTAAAGCAACACTCAACCCACCGGTTCTGCTTTTCTGGCCGGCAACTTCAGTTAGCATGAATGATCCGGATAGTGATAATATGTCAAATGGACCCTACACAAATTGAAAATAAAATAACAATTAAACCATGAAAAGAAGAGACCAGGTCAACGCAATGCCTATTCAAGATAACAACAACATTCAACATAGTGATGCATATTGAACAGGATGGGATAAGCTTAAGCACTACGGATACAACATTATAGCATGTACTTTGGCTTAATGATGCACGATCCAATTCGGACTACTCTTTTCTTCTCAATTGATTATAAGTTCAAGAAATAAATTATAAACAGGAAATTATATGCCAATTTAATAAGATTATTTATTTTGAAGAAAGTACTAGATTTTTTTTAAGGGTACTGATAGCTTAGTCCCGATTTTTGCACACCTGGATGAAGAATCAATCCCATTAATATTTCATACCACATAATAGAAGCTATCTTCAGTAAACAGTGGATATGTTGGGAAAAAACAAAATACTAAAGGACAGAAATCCTGAACTGAAACATCCAAGAGAATATGGAAGGCAAATAAAACAAATTTGAAAAGAAGAAAGAGAAAAATAACACCTCATAGGTGGCAGTTCCACCAGATGTTGCAGCCTGGCGAAGCATTGCAGTAGCTATGGTCCCGTTGGCGGAGAGAACACAAACTGCCCTGGGTCCATTCTGGCAAATAGCCATTATTTTTGAAGAGACATCCTAGAGCAAATAATTTGAAAGTTCAGTAACAATACAAAGTGATTTCTTCCAATTCATTTCATGGATGACTTGCAGAAACATGAAGCACTTTGTGATATCTGTCATCCAAATTGCATCTCAACTGATTATAGAAAAGAAAGACACAGAACTCAATACGGCCCCCATTTCAGTTCTTGGAGGGAAGGAACAGCAAAGCACAAACTCAAATCAATAAAATGTTAGGTAGGCATGCATAGAGCATTCAATTGTTCAAAACTTGATATCAAACTCTGACAGAAATGATGATAATCACCAAATGTGCTACGAGAATACTGCTGTCAAGACACACAATCAACAAAGGGAAGTGTAATTTAAGTTTAGTTCACTAAGTTTGATTAGAATCATTAAAGCAATAAAAAAGAAAAGGATTCTCAAGGAAACAGATACATGCTACAACGACGCATCAACCGGTGTAGAAAGAATACTGATTACATATAGATACATATAATTAAGATGTCAATGAGAGAGTAAAATTACAATAAATACAATTCATTTGTGTACCCATATCCAAGGTGTCTGTCCCAACACGATGTACATGCTAGTCATTAAAGTCAAATTACGCTCTAGCATTTTCTTCAGATATTACTGGAACTTTAAAGCACCATCTTGATAGCCAAGGCCAATCAGTTGAAGGAAGACAAGGGAAATGAAGCAGCGCTAATGCTGATCAACATTAAAATATTACCTCTCCGGTGTTCACATTGAGAATATGTGGTACAAAACTGATACCAGTTGAGCCTGCAAACAGAGACTTTCGGTCAGCATTTATATTAGGACGAGGAGTAAGTTGGAATAAAAACAGGTAAAATATGCTACTAGGAGGAGAAAATGCAATTAGGAAAAGAATAAACGAAGCAGAAAGAAAACAGAAAGCTTCAACTTGGCTAAACAGAAACAAAATAAAATAACTAATACAAACATCAAACAGAATATTACTGAATAAAAGATTCTCTAGCTTAAACACAAGGGCAGGCTGGTAAAATTTCCAAAAAATCAGATCTTGGGTTTTGGTTGCACTTTTAGATTCAGCAAATACGAGGTTCTAAAATACTTTATATCGCATTCGACAGCCAACACAGTCGCGCATCATAGAAAATGCACATGAATGCATTGCTATAATATATCCTACCAAATTAAAATGTGAAAGCCCATTTATAATTAAATTCTCATAATAACAAACATACATTCAAACAAGAAAACATAAACTTCAATAAATATCAGAGCCACAAGTGAGTTAGGATGTGGTCCACACAAGTAAGCAACTTATAGTAATTAGAATCTAACAACATCTTGTATACATACATTCATATATAAATATATGTATATTTACATAGAAAAACATTCTCGCACGTGGTGCCAGTTATACAAGTAATATTTTATTGCCAAGATGATAACTTTTTTGACAACACCCTATAAATATCTGAAAATAAGAGGCCAAATTACCTAAAGCTTCGGAATGGTGCTTTACTTTATTCCTAGAACCACGGGGTCTGCCTCTGGCCTTCTTCGCGGGTGAGGCCGAACCGTCCATCGCCGGCAAGCTCTCCATCTGCGTTGATTGAGGGGCCACCGCCACCGGGGCGGAGAAATTCTGCTGCTGCGGCATAGCAGCATTCATGTGCTGCTGCTGTGGGGAACTCAATGGAACGTTCATACTGCCATCGGGACCGTACTTCCTCGGCCGTCCCCTCTTCCTCTTATGCTCGGCGGCAGAGTGACTTATCACGGTAGCGCCGACAGGGACAGATTGGAACGGCGGCGGCGATGATACTACTTGCCTGAACGCATTGCCGCCGTCGGAGTTCATATATGACATGTGCGTTTGCTGTTCAAGCTGTGGTTGCGAAGCCGCCAGATTCATCACCGGTGACGGAGAGCTCATGCTGAACGGCTCACGGTTCGCCATCGGCGCCGTAGCTTCGGATGCTCCAGACATTTTTTTTTTCAATCGAATTTTTCAGATATTACCTGAGCATCAGAAATTGGTGTGAACAAAATTCGCAGATCTTCATCAGAGATAAAAGGAAACAGCTTGAAATTGAACTAAGTTCAAAATCGTAATCTTTTGCCATAAATTTTCATATTCAGCTGAAACTGAAGCGCAGAAGCAACAATCGCTCAATCAAAGGAAGAAGGAGAAGAGAAAACAATAAAGAAACTAATTTGTGGAAATTTGAATTATATTTAGTAACGAGAAATGGAGAATTCCTCAGAAATTAAAAAAGTAAAAATAAATAAATTAAAGAAACACAGTGGAAACAAGTTGAAAAAAAGAGTAGGAAATACCTTTTCGATATAAAAATTAAAAAACAAACCTCCGAAATTCAGCAGAATTAACCAAACTGAAGAACGGATCAGCCAAAAATACCAAAAGACTCTTAAAATTAGGCCTCGGGAAACAGAAACAGTTCCTAAAAATTAAAAGTTTTGGACCAATTTACGATTAAAATAACGCTGGAAAATCAGAAAATATAAAGAAAAATACGGAAAAATAACGAATATCTTACCAATAAATTAGGAAAATTTTCGGTAGCTAGAGAAAAATAAGACGAGGGGGAAGAGAGCGGCAACAAATTTTCCAAGCGATTGTAAGTAAAGAAATAAGGGTTTTTGCAGAGAAAAGCTTTTCGTAAATAAATATGCTGTTAAAAATATTTATTCATATTTTCTTAAACTGTGATAAAAGAAAAAGGAAAGGGAAATCATCATTACGCTGTCGTTTTAATTATTAACCATTACCTAATGGCTAAACAGTAAATACAACCCCACTGGCCCACTCTGTGCCGTGTGCAGTAGCTTCATAATTACTAATTAGGACCTTAGTATTTCTTTTGCCATATATGGATATTACTCATTACTGTGCCACATTTGTGGAATTTGAGTTGGATTACATTATTAAAATACAAATTATCCAACCCAATTATGTATCTATTTTTTTTCCTTGTATAAAATGTATCTACTTCTAAAGAATTGATACATTTGCCAAAAAACTTGGGCACTAATATAATTTAATTTCAGTATATTTTAGATCTGGTTTGAATAAGTGTATGACGTCCTTTATTCCTCATAAGCTAAAACATTTACTCATGTTTAAGTTGTGGAGTTGCGTGTATTTTCTTACAAGTCTCATCTTTACAATGTATTCATTCATATATTCTCTTTGAACTTGTCTACATAGAATTAATGTCCTATTCTATTATCTATATACATTAAGAATGAGTGATTCACGACACAAGATGATCTTTCAAGACCTGCCTTGCGAGATCAAAAGCCCCACTTTTCTTATATATCAAATGCAGATTGTAGGCTGCTTCACGACGAAGATCGCAGTACCCCGGCACTTTAGCCTTTGTAACATTTTGATTCTCATACGGGAGCGTTGGGATGGGATAATCCTTCTCTCGACTACCCAAAACCTTCTCGTAGTACTTAGCAGCCAAAGAAACGAGACCAACGTGATGATACGCCCTACCAATGTTATACATCGCCTCCTGCAAATGCAGTTAATTTCTGGCATTCAAAATAGAATGGTTTTACGTGTTCTTATCATATTTTTATGAGAATTAAAAATCAGACCTGACTGTCTCCACATAGGCGCAAGTTGTTATAGAGGAACGCGAGCCCTTGTAAGAACGTCTGGTGCTTGTTTTGAAGTCTGAGGCCAAGGGCCAAATTTATCAAGGCAGTTCCTGAAAGAGATAAGAACACGGCCAAATATCATATTCTATGATCTAGCGCTTGATCTTTTGTTCTAGGACGCTGATAACCGTACCTCCACAAAGGTTGATTAAGGGATCATCAGGCATCAGTTTGTAGGCGTGCAAATATTCTCGAGCAGCTACCTGATGCTGACTAATCATAGTAAACTGGTGTCCAGAAATAAGCATAGGTGGTATAGAATCTTTGTGCTTCACTCTCATGGAATGAAGGAGTTTGTTGCGCCTTGATAGTCGATTCATTCTGAACACGTAATGAACAGCTTTAGAAAGAAATTAAAATGCAAATCAAGAGAAATGCCTCTTAGCTTCGCTTGTTATCTAACTGCAATGTAATACGATGAGACTCATTTATATGTTAAATTAGTACCTCAATATTACTTTATAGCAGGAGTTCCAGGCAGAGAAGCTGTAAGGATCCCGACTAACAAAATCACGCACTAAATCCCACCCACGTGCAGGATCAGCAATTATAGCTTCTAATTCTAAAGTAAAAAAGAAAAAAGTCTTGAAGATTTTTTCTTCTTCATAAAGTGTAAAGCAATATAAGCACTAAATATAAGAGAGAAATTTCAACGATCAAAACTTACGAGCTCCAATAGTCCGAAGCTCTTTCTTTGTTTGATGAGAAAATGCATCCAATTTCAAGCTGATTTTAACGATACCTAGAGCGCTCGAATATCTTCTCAGTGAAGATAATGACTTGCATAACTACAAAAAAAATGTATAGCAGTGAACTTTCGTTCTTGATTAAAAGTGAGATAATATTAATTATGTCTGAAGACGTAATAGGGAAGTTTGGTCAGTGGATGTTGGTGTAACTGGTGTTTGTGTATATGTATTCATGTTGAAGATGTGGAGAGTGGGAACTCTATTATTCTTTAAGATTATAGGAATACAAACACATGCAGAGTAGGAAACTAACAATAAGAGAAGGATGACTGAGCGACTTACATCTACGATCAAAAGATGATTCTTATCATCATTCAGAAATCCTGGCAAAGGAGACTCAAGAGACACGTGCTGCATCAACAAAGCCAAAAAATTAAAATACTTAGGCCAATGACAAGGAGTTTTCACTTGAAACCATATCACAACTTCCCATTCCTTACCTGAGATTCATCGTCTGAATCATCACTGTTATAATCACATCCAGCAGCCAATGCTTCAGCTCGTTTTGCTTCCCTGAGTGCAGCCTTCTTCTGAAGCACCTTCTTTGCTCTGGAAGCTTTTGTCCTAACCAAGAGATGGAAAATATCTAAAAAGGCATCTAGCATCGATGTGTATGCGTACGTCTATTGAGATTTCAAAATCCAAATGCATGAAAGATGTATATAAAATACTCACAGAGCTGCAGCAGAAGCTAAAGGCGGAAGTCCCTGGAGTACTCTGTCGGTTTTATGATCTTTCAGCACTTCTGTCCTTTCGGAAAGAACACTGTCAGTCAGCCGTGGACGGGTTCTAACCTGATCCCGTGAAAGAAGTTTATAATGTCAAGAAGATACTAGAAAATTGACTTGGTAAATTATTTCAAATTTTCAATATTTCTTAAGACTTAGAGATGAAAGTGATGAAAAAAGTTTGACATATAACTATATAGTACCAATATAATAGTATAACGCAATGGGTATTGGATGGGTCAAGATGAAATAGAGAAGGTACCTGCCGTTGGTTTTGCTCGACAAGCAATGTTTCGTGAATTACTGGAAACAACACATCCACAAAAGCCTCAACTAATCCTTTAGATTTATAAATTTGAGAGAGCTTTAACTTTATCTTCCCACTATGGTGCCACAGCTTCTGCGGTTCTGATTTTGAGTCAGGATCTGGTTTTTTGAAGAACAAAACATTTACTAAGAAAGCAACAAACAGAAAAGGGATATTTTAATAATTTGGCAACATGCATGAATACCTGCTTCTATTGGAGGAGAGAGCACCGAAATAGCTTCGTCATCTCTGCCTTCTTCAAGAAGCATATTCGATAATGTTAACCGTGCATCAGTGCTGTCATGAAGTTTTTGAATAGCTACAAGAAAGTGAGGAAACAAATGTGGTGAGAGATGTGAACAAAGTAGTGTAATCTCCATAATAAATAGTTGAGATAGGCAATTTATTCGCACACTCTCAAGCATAAGTATGAATATGAATCCCCCATTCACCTTTTTTATAATATTCAATTGCTTGTTCTCCTTGCTTCAGAGAAACATAACACCTTGCAATTTTCAAGTGTAGGTAGCCCTGGATACACATATAATGAATAATACATTAATCTCCACAAGTATTCTAGAGCTAGAAAGTACTTATGCGAAGTAAGGTAACTATAGCTGCATTTTTTGCATCTCTTACGTTATACTTCTCTGAGTCTTCCTCTAACATCATATAATACAATAATGCGGAATCACATTGCCCTACACCCATGAGCGAGTCTGCCACATCGATGATTAAGTGAGGACGATTAACTGCACCCTCTTGTTTCAAAACTTTGAAGTAAGCCTGTCAATTTGGCAAACAATCGGTTGATTGAAACAATACAAAATCAAAAGCTTATGAGAGAACCAGAAAAGGTAAAACTGTGAGAAAAGGAATACAAGGACAAGAATGTATGGCTTGTACTAGAAGGCGTATAATGAGATCAAATGCACTGAAAACCTAACTTAATCCAGAATTGGTATAAATATATAGATCATTACACCCCTTAACTACCCAAAACCTTTACTCCTGTGAAAAATGGTGAAGAGGAGCAGTCCTATTTAGATGCAATATGAATTGACTGCAGGAATATAGTTCGTCAAAGGTGTTATAGTTTGTTTAAAACTGCATATTAAACATGAAAGCTACAGAAAGTAGTTTTTCAAGGCAGTTTAGGCATACGAACCTATAGCTCAATATATAATCTGAGAAAATTCTGGAAGCGTCGAGTATGTTGTAGTTTCAAGATTCTCAGGTAAACTTACAAGTTACCTTTTGTGAAAAAACAAATGTATAAGAAAAGCTCAAACACATACAGTAATTGGCCCTATCATCCAAAACCAGAGGCCACTGTAATTAGCTAGAACATCACCAGATTAATTTATGTGCTTAGAACATGAAGTGTGTAATCATATGGAGATATTTATCCTATGAAAAATTCAAAGACAGAAATATATTTGCTTCTGGATAGTAAAGCATAGATAAAACTTTAGTAATTGACAACACCAACCTCTGCTTTCTCCTTATGCCCAAGATGAAGGTGGCATATTCCAGCTTTTGTTATTAAATCCAGTGACAGATCTTTTCCACTACAGTACACCTGTTGTGCAGGCTCAATATGTTCAAGAGCTCTGGCATACTCATCATTTTCCATGAGAACTGACACCAAGAGATCAACCACACCTAAATTAGTTATAGCCATATGAGACCTAAGACTTTCCTCCAGCATACTGACAGCTCGTTCATGTTGCTTGCATTTTTGATACAGCTGAAATTGAGAATGGAGAAATAGGTAAACTAGATAACACCACGTATGAGACGCAATGCATGATGACAATTAAAAAGCTTTTCCATTTCTCCCTACAATGAGAGCATAACAGAGCAAGATAAAAATAATTGCCACAAACAGTAAACTGCAAAATGGTAGTATAAAAAAGAATATAGTATGTGCTTCATTTATTATCTAATCAAACATGCGCACGCTACAAGTGGATGAGCAAAAAATGAAATGAATAATATGTTACCTGTGTCGCTTTCTGCAGCACTTCAATGTTATCAGGACAGAGGCGGGAAATTTTTTCATAAGATTCCGCTGCTTTTTGATACTTTTCAAGCTGAACATAGAGTGAAGCACGGGTTGAATGAAGATTAATATCTTCAGGATCTGCTACTATTGCTTTCTTAAGGCAGTAATACGCCTGCTTGATGTCCTCGTGCTCTCTGTACATGATAGAATGTCTCTAGGTGTCAATTCAGACTACTCCAACAAACTTAATGATAACTTAGAGATGATGCGAATAAAGTTCATTGGCTTATTACAAAAGAAGAGAACAAAAGGGCATATTACATTGACTTGACAAGAAGAAATTTCCACAAAGAAGCGTCCTTTGGAGTCAAATGTGCAGCAATCATGTAGAAAATAATTGCTTTCTTTGTATCATCCAGCGCAGAATAAATTAGGCCGAGTGTGTGATATGGATCAGATAAATTTGGGGCAAGACGAATTACTTCACGCAACAGAAAAATGGCCTACAATTTAGAGCATGACTATCAGAAATAACAAATGGAATACTTTTAATATAAACAAAGCATCAAAGTATAAACCAAAATTAACAAATTAACAAAAATTAAAGTGACAATTGGCATGGCGATTTAATTGCTCACATTGCATTCTTCATTAAAAAAATAAAGCCATAAAATATCTATTGCATGTGCAGATAGAACGAGTCAATGATGAGCTACATATACCTTGTCAAAGTGACCTTGTGCATAATGGAGCGTAGCCTCACCAAGTTTTCTTGTCACTTCAGGACTAACTTTATTCTTTGATCCCTTTTTCCTTCCCCTTCGTCTCTCCTAAGTTTGGCACCAAACACAACGACTGTAAGTAACATATCTAGGACTAAGACAACCATAAACAACTTAAGTGTACATTTATATGTATAAGTTAAGTATATATATAACACTAGAAAATATGATTATCAATAAATATAGATAATTCCCAAGGAATCATCACCAAAACACAAATGCTTAATAACATTACTATATCAGCTTACAAATTTACAATCAAAATGATTGTTGTTCAGGCTTTGATAACAAGAAAAGGATTTTACGCACTGATATCTGCCTAAAGAGATTCTGTATCAGAAATTACACCCAACGTCCTATCATCCTAGTTCCGACACTTAAGAGACAGTTCTAGCTAAGAGCTCATTGTTAGTACATCACAAAGAATCTAGGTTCACAAAATCAGACTCAAGATCCACGAGAGCCAATTATAGATACGGGAATAGACTACTCCAATCTAATGTATTACAACAGTTAAGAATGGAATAACTTTAGAATAAAGATATATCAAGCACATGTAGCAAACAATAAATCCTCACCTTCCTAGACTTCCTCCTCCTCACACCAAAGTTCATAGCCTCCTCGATTTCCTCCTGGGTTGCTCCAGTAGTTTCCTCCTCCTCATCTTGTCTCAATCTCTTAGCAGGCATTTCACTATAATCTCATCGCAAATACAAAAGTGAATAAAGAATCAATTTTGCAGAGTTTCACAAGGTATTTGATGCTACTCTTTAATCACCTCAAGCTTTGGATCATTCATTGAACACTTGAAATGTGGTCTTAACATTAAAAAGAAAAGAAAAAAATGGAATACCCGATGGTGTTGTGAGGAGGTGGGCGTTTCTTGGACGCCAATGCCTTGTATTGGTCTTCAATCCGCTGGAAAACCTCATAAAGCGGCAAACTGGAGGTGTCCTCCCCTTCAACGAAGGTGAGAGGGTCCATTTCGCCTTCGAATTGAAAATTGTATTCATCTTCCCTATCCGATTCTCCCTCTTCAGAAACCTCGCTCATTTCGATATCTTCCGGACAATTATCTCTTACCTCGAGCGTAGGAGGAGTTCCGGTGGCATGATCCGCCATGAATGTGGACTTGAAGTGCTGCAGTTTCAACGAAGAAGACAGTTAATGGTTGGAGAATGAAGTGGGTTATAGTCTTATGGAGAGAGAGGAGGATTCCATTCCGCGCAAGCTCGTTTCCCGTTGGGGACCGAGCTTGGGCCTGGGCCTAGGTCTTGGATTGAGGGCCCAATAATATTGAACAATATTTAAGATGTTTTAAGCCCAAACTAAATGCTTCAAACTCATGGTATGGTATGGCATGGCATGGCATGGCATGGGACGTACGACTATTTCTCTCTTCCAATAATAATTGGACTAACAATAATTCCATGTGGAAATTATTAGAAAATACAATAAATAAATAATAAAGAATGAATAAAATCAGTCCCAACTGTTTTGCTCTCAAGAAACACTTTATGTGTGGTGCTTAGAAAACTCCAAAAAAAACTCCCATCCCAACTATGCAACTGCAACTGCAACTGCAACTGCAACTGCAACTGCTGCTGACATAAATTAGGTATAGTATTTGCTCAAATTCTCTGCTTTGCTTTTGGGGTTCCTAAAGAACTAAATTTAGTATATGCTGTGGAATTTTAATTTCCTAGTTGAAGTTGATTATTGCAACAGAAAATGAGATGGAGGTGGAAGCGACAAGTGAGGGCAAAGCATGTTAACATCAGGCTGACGCAGCTTTTGTGATAGATCCACTTGCAATTTCAACATCATATTCATACCACAAAATACCTTGTCGGAAGTTTTGAATAAAATTAATTATTGTCTGAAGCTCGTTTATTTGATAGTATGTGAAAATGGTTTAGTGTTTTTTGTTTTTAATTAACTGTATATAACTGTATAGTACAAGAGAATAGGGCTGTCGAAACGAATCCCGTACCGGAAAACCGGTTTCCCGAACCGGAAATTAGTAAAAATCCGGTACCGGCTCCCGTCCCGAACGACCGGTTCGGTTTCCCGGGAACCGGTCGGTTCGGTTCCGGGATCCCGAAAAACCGGTAAAATACCGAATTTAAAAAAAAAAAACTATTCAATTGAAATTGAATGTGCCATTAACCAATAACATTCAAATTTAAAATATCTCAAATTGCAACCCTCTGTCAAATTGAAATTGAATGTGCCATTAACCAATAACATTCAAATTTCTATATGCCACACGTACAAACTAGATCAAATTTATATTGCATTGGAGATATTCATTATATGAAGAAAAGAAATACTAATATATTTCTAAGTTCCAAATTATTTTAAAGAAAAGATAGAAGCTAGTGTTTCGACAGCCCTAGTCTCAGGTTCAGGTACCCTAATTTATTCATCAATTCACTCTTCTCTTTCCTAATTCAAACCGCTATTTCATATTTCTACAGTTACAAGAATCACAATTGGAAGAAGAAGAAGAAGAAATAGAGAGCTCAAGACAAGCAGGAGAAAGCATCAACAAAAAGATAATCAAAGAACTCCACAACATACAAGGAGACTGGCTGGCCGCCGGCCGGGACGGACGGAGAGGAGGACAGGTGGGGCTGTCGGCTGGCTCAGACGGGGAGGAATGGGCGGCGTTGGGTCCGGAGCGACGGGCGATGGTAAGCCGCCTGGGCAGCGTCGCCGTCGTGGGCTGGGCGCGACGGGAGTGGAGTGGTGCTCGGCGCGACGGGAGTGGAGTGGTCTCAGGTCTGAGACTGAGAGAATTGAAATTTGAAAGGCAGAAAGAATTAGAAACAAAAAGGGTAAAGTAAATGTAAATTATGTAATAATATTAAATTTCATAAATATATTATAAATGTATTATATATATTAAATAATATTAATTAAGAAAAACCGGTTCCCGGTTCGGTTCCCGGTTCGGTCCCGGGTTCCCGGGAACCGAAAAATAGCCACAAGTGAATACCGGTTCCCGTCCCAATTCCCGAAAGTTCCGGGAACCGGTACTCGGTACCGGTTCGGAACCGGTTCGGTATCGGGAAACCCGAATTCCCGGTCCCGTTTCGACAGCCCTACAAGAGAAGGAGAAATAGTTGTAGCAATAGAAGGAAGGAGAAGAAAAGAAACAAACAAAAAGGCGATGGCAAGACAAAGGCAATGCAATGCCAGCGCATAATTTGAATATTTGATGCTCTCCACTCTCCACTCTCCACTTTATAGCCCCGACATCATCGCTGCTCCGTCCCTTCTCTCCTTCTCTCTCTTCATATCACCACCAGTTGCTTCTTCTTTCCGCCGCCGCCTTGCTGGTTATGGATATCCGCCGGAGGCCTGCCCAACCTTCTCTGCGTCCTCCGCCCTCCGCCGCCGTAGATCACCAATCCTCCTCACCCAAAGCCTCCGATGCGCTCCCCTTACCGCTCTATCTCACCAATGGCATTTTCTTCACGCTCTTCTTCTCCGTTGCCTACTTCCTCCTCCACCGCTGGCGCGATAAGATCCGCAATTCCACTCCCCTCCACATTCTCACGCTTTCCGAGCTCGCCGGGATTCTCTGCCTAATCGCCTCTCTTATCTACCTCTTAGGGTTCTTCGGAATCGATTTCGTGCAGTCCTTCATCTCGAAGCCGGAGAGCGAAGAGGACAACCAGCGCTTCATCCTCCACGAGGATCGGAAGATCCACTGCGGCCTTCCGCCGCCGTCGCCACTGGCAGCGAAGGAGAAGGCGGTCGTGGAGCTGCCGAAGGACGACCAGGAAGTCGTTGACCGCGTTGTTTCCGGCGAAATCCCCTCCTATTCTCTCGAATCGACGCTCGGTGACTGCCTTAGGGCGGCGAAGATACGCCGCGAGGCGGTGCAGCGGCTCACCGGGAGGGGGATCGATGGGTTGCCTTTGGAGGGGTTCGATTATGATTCTATTTTGGGGCAATGCTGCGAGATGCCGATTGGGTATGTGCAGATTCCGGTGGGTATTGCGGGACCGCTGCTGTTGAATGGGTGCGAGTACTCTGTGACGATGGCGACGACGGAAGGGTGCCTCGTTGCGAGCACGAACAGAGGTTGCAAGGCAATCTATGCATCGGGAGGCGCAACGTGCGTGCTGCTTCGAGATGGGATGACCAGAGCTCCGGTTGTGAGGTTCTCGTCCGCAAAGAGGGCCACTGATTTGAAATTCTTCCTCGAAGATCCTCTCAACTTCGATACACTCTCGGTCGTTTTCAATAAGTAAGTCACCCTTTTTGCACCTTTTTGTCTGCATGCTGCTGCTGAGTTTTATGGTTGATGTAATATGATCTCTTGTGTTTTCTTTATTAATTGGCTGAAATTGATTCTAGTATGGGATTATGCTCCTTTTGCTTCTTTTTTTAAGGAATTTTAGCAATTCTGATGTGATTGATGTTTGATGTTGCATCTTCTAAAATAAATACTTCTGATTTTAAATGTCAATTAAAATGTTGGGTGTAGTGATGAGGATAGGCTATTTGCAATTTTGAACTTTTTAGGGCTGCTGCTCCAATTTTGGCTTGCCATCTTTCAGGGGATGAAAATTGAAGACATTCTATTGGTTTATTTTCTTGATATTTGGAGTTTTAACTTTTAAAGATAAGACTTTGAGGGGTCTTTGGTTCCTTTTAGGTTTTTTTGAGCTAGTGTGATGCCTTTGGTTTTTGAGCTTGCATCTTTTAAAATTGGCGATTTTGATTTTGATGTCAATTTGAAAGGCGATTTGGTTATAAGAACTGGGAATTTTCAGAAGCAGACAGACTGAGTTTTAGAGGGTTGCTACTCTAATTTAGGCTTATCTTTTCCTGGAGGTAAATTAGTATGTAAAACAATTTTCTTGGTAGTTGATACCTTGGAGTTTTGAAGGATATACTAGTATTTACTTGTATATATCTTTGGACAGGTCAAGTAGATTTGCAAGACTCCAAAATATTCAATGTGGCATTGCTGGGAAGAATCTTTACATAAGATTTAGCTGCAGCACTGGCGACGCCATGGGGATGAACATGGTTTCGAAAGGGGTTCAAAATGTTCTGGACTTCCTCCAGAATGATTTCCCAGATATGGATATCATTGGCATCTCTGGTGAGTGCTATGACCCCTATGTGGCTTCTCATGTACCAAATGAGCACCGACTTTTTCAATTTGTAGTTGCTGCAGTCTCTCACTACATAAGAACTCATCTAAAGCTGCCTTGGATGAACTAATCTTGTCATATATTAATCTGTGCTTTGTCAATTTTGAGTACTATGGCTGTATGCTTAGTATTTGCAAAAGTTAAGAGACTAACATATGATAAGATTATCCTGAGTATAATTTGTGTCGCTCGGCGCAGGAAACTACTGTTCCGACAAGAAACCAGCTGCAGTGAATTGGATCGAAGGGCGTGGAAAATCAGTTGTATGTGAGGCTGTCATCACAGGTGATATAGTGACAAAGGTATTGAAAACAACTGTACCTGCCCTTGTCGAACTTAACATGCTCAAGAACCTCACTGGCTCTGCCATTGCTGGCGCTCTCGGTGGGTTCAATGCACATGCTGCAAACATCGTTTCTGCAATATTCATCGCCACGGGGCAGGATCCAGCTCAAAACATAGAAAGCTCTCACTGCATTACTATGATGGAGGCCATAAATGATGGCAGGGATCTTCACGTCTCAGTAACAATGCCATCCATCGAGGTATACAACATATATAGCATCTTTAGTTATCATGATTTATGTTGTTGATCGACTGGCATGATGTGATATTTACTTGCCTTGTTCTAGGTTGGCACCGTAGGAGGAGGAACTCAACTGGCATCGCAATCTGCTTGCCTGAACCTACTTGGCGTGAAGGGGGCAAACAAGGAGTCACCTGGTTCAAATGCACGGCTACTGGCCACCATTGTTGCTGGTGCTGTGTTGGCAGGAGAGCTGTCATTGATGTCGGCCATTTCAGCAGGGCAGCTGGTGAAGAGCCACATGAAGTACAACCGATCAAATAGGGATATCACGAAGATTGGGGGGTCGTGAGAGTGGCAGTGGGGGGTTGAAGTGGAGAGAGGGGTGGGAGGAAGATGAAGAAGATTAAAGTTAATTATACGATGTAATGAAAGTGGAGCAGGAGGAGCAGGAGCAGCAGCAGCAGCAGCAGTGTTGTGAGAAGTTATGGATGGAGATAGTTGATCTCCTCCTCCTCTGTTCAAAGTACTGTTTGCATTGCTTCTTTTCTTTATGCCTGCATATCCCCCCTCCTCTCCTCTCCCCTCCTCTCCTCTCTTGCTAACATGTCTTTACTTTGCTGTATTTGCCTCACTGGGATGGATGGGTTTTTAATGCTTGTAATGCATCTTCTTCGTTCTTCTCGCTCTCTCTATCTATCTATCTCCCATGCACACACACGCGTACATACATAGAGATTGAAATTCATACTGGCAAATTAACATAAATAGTTAGATAAGTAAGTAAGGATTAAGAATATATAGTTAAATAATTAATTTAGTAGGAAGATCCGAGATTTAATTGAAAGACAAATTAATTAAAGCATGTGTGACCTCCTATGCTTTCCAGAAAGTGATAGAGTTTGTTTGGTTGTCATCGGTATCAATTATCATGGGATGGGATGCGATGGGATGTTTATTAATTAGCATTATTTAATTGGATGGGCTGATAATTTGGTTTGTTAAATTTAAAATAGAAAAAAAGGATGCTTAATTAAATTAATACCATGCATTAATTAATCACGGCAAGAGTCATGCCCATGTGATGGTGATGCTCACATCACATGAACCACAACAACAAATTAAAATGCTGGCTGCCATCTATCTATCTATATCATTAGTGTCTCTCTCTCTCACACACGTACTAACACAAGTGATTTGGAGATCACCATTACAACTTTACAACAATATATTCATAAATTAAATTAATTAAACTTAGTAGCCCATAATAATAATAGCATGCATGCATGCATGCATGCAACTCCTGTGTCCTTATATGTGTTTGTTATGTGCATTAATTGTTAGTGGATGAGAAGAAATGTTGTGTAGTTGCTCATTCCATGCATGCAACTGTAGTCTTTAATTATTATATATCCATGCCTATTCATTTATTTCATTGTTTCAAATTTTGCTGCGGCTGGCTTGCTCAGGGTGTGGTGGGTGGGTGGAGATGCATCCATGCATGCATGTTTAATTAATTTCCTTTTTAATTTCCAATTATTTACTTAGCTAGCTAGTATATATATATATAGTATTGGCTTTGATTTAATTAATGTTACTTGGTAGAGATGTATATATGTCGATTATGTACGTAAACATTTGACTATATATATATTTCTTGGCGACTTAATTGCCATCAATATGTATAGTCAATTAATTTATAATGTGATAGTGGTGTGGTCCCATTCAGGCATTCATTATCTTTTAATTTCTTTTTTCATTCATTTCAACCTTAGCTTTAGCCGGCCGCCGGTCAATGTAAAACCGAATCATCAATATACAGTTTCTAGCTATGTCATGTGTAATAATATTAATGACATGATCACTATCCTCCTTTATATACACATATATATGCTCATTATCCGGCTGGCCTTAAAGATTATTAATTAACATTTTTGCATGTGCATGTTTGTTTATGTATTCATTCGCATGTGTTTTAATTAAAAGTAGACTTAATAATTCCTTTCATGGAATTAAAAAAGTCCCGGGCGGGCCAGCTTGAATTCATATATATATGTAATCGAATGTACATGCATTAATTAATTTATACTTTGAAGATAAAAATAAATTCCTAGTTAGTATTCAATCCACTTATCATTAGAAATTAACAATTTTCATGACTGCTCATTTCATATATAGTGCTGTCCTGTCGTGTGTCCTGTTTTCTTCCCAAATCAAGAAATAAGGTAATACTAATTAATGTTGATAAGAGAATGAAGGAAAGTAGATGCATGCATGTCAACTAATTTATCTTTTCCACATCATCTATATAGACTATAATAATCCATAGTTGACGATATGTAGTTCATATGTATACATGTGTGTGAAAGAGAGAAAATAAAGAGAGAGAGAGAGTAGCATATGAAGCAAAATTAAATAAATATTAGAATTCTAGTTATCTATGACTATATATGTGCTTGGTTGAGTACATACACCTGATGCAATAATTTAAAAAATTAACTAGTGGATAGAAATTAATTTGATAGTAGCTAGCTAGTTGGTTGGTGTGGTGACGAAAATTTGTGTGGGTGGGGACATCTTGTGCCCAATTCCAACTTTTGTTTCTCGACTCAACTAGGGAGACAATTATTATTATATTAATCAATTTGAAAAAAAAAACAAGTTTTAATTAATGAGGAATTAATTTCAAATTGAGTGGTAATAAATGAAATGGTGGGTTGTGACTTTATGTAATTAAAAAGAGAAATGAGGAGATAAGGTTAAAATGAAGAATATATAGAAGATAGATTAATGGGCATGCAAGTTCCAATAAGCCGACACACTCCACATGCTTCCTTCTTTACACTTTGAATCTTCACCATCAACCATCAACAATCAACATTCAACATTCACCATTCACCATTTCCTTTATTTAATTCTAATGTATATATTCATTACATTCATTTGACTATAATATTCTCATGTCTTGAGCTTTTATCTTTCCCAGTTTGAACTTTCCACCGCCTCTCTTTCCAAATCAATGACTAAGTTGCAGCATTGTTATATGCATGTAAATATGTAGTAGCTACTGCCTACTAGTATCTTTTATTAATCTCTTCTCTTCCATTCTTCATTAGTTTAAAGACTAGCTATATCCTTAATTTGTTTAGATCTATTTTTGAAATATATAATAATTCATTAACCCACCCCACTTCTTGGTCAGCCAGTATAATATAGATCTGACTTCACCGCAAAGTATCTCCACTGCTCATATTCATATTGCTTTGCCCAGACTTCATCTCACAAATTGAAATTATTAAGGGAAGCTGGGTCTGGGTTTTTAGTCAATATACCGTTTTCTTGAAAGTTCCTTGATGGTTGTACAACTTGTACTATTGGGACTATTTTGTAGCGTGTGGATATTTAATACTACTCCACTAGTTTTGTTTATTTATTCATTTCTTCTTCCTACTCCGTAAATTAATATGGATATGTATGGCTACTGGCTAGTCTAGTTAGCTAATAAACTGTGGATCTCAAGAAACAATATTTCCTCTCCATCTCTCTCTCTCTCCATCCCTCAATTCAATCTTATTCTTGTCAGTTACCAGAGAGTACAAATATCCTGCTCAATTTTACCAGAATTCACCAAAAACTGCTATTGCTGCAACCAATCTCTCTCTCTCTTTATACATAGACACACACTCACAGATAGAGCGAGCGAAGAAGAAGAAGAGATCGATCGAATGGCGGGATACGACGTTCATCAGCTTCTTAAAAACCCTACTAATCCCCAAATTCAACCTTCTCAACACTCCGACCAAGATAACAAAGACGCCACCGCTGCCACTACCAGCTCCGGAGTCACCAACCGCCGCCCCCGGGGCCGTCCCCCTGGCTCCAAGAACAAGCCCAGGCCCCCCATCCTCCTCACTCGTGACACCCCTAATGCCCTCCGCTCCCACGTCCTCGAGGTCGCCTCCGGCAACGACGTCGTCGACACCATAACCGCCTACGCCTGCCGCCGCGGCCGCGGTGTCTGCGTCCTCAGCGGTGGCGGCACCGTCACCAACGTCACCCTCCGCCAGCCCTCCGCCCCCTCCGGCACCGTCGTTACTCTGCACGGCCGCTTCGAGATCCTCTCCCTCTCCGGCACGGTGCTTCCGCCACCGGCGCCTCCGGGAGCTGGAGGCCTCTCGATCTTCCTCTCCGGCGGCCAGGGCCAGGTAGTCGGCGGCAGTGTGGTGGCGCCGCTCATGGCCTCCGGTCCCGTAGTGCTCATGGCGGCGTCCTTCGCGAATGCGGTGTTCGAGCGGCTGCCGTTGGAGGAGGAGGAGAGTGCCGCCGCCGCAGCTGCCCAGCCACAGCCTAGCGCCTCGCAGTCTTCCGGAGTCACGGCTGGAGGCGGACGCGGCGGACATGTGAGTGAAAGTGGAGGAGGTGGTGATGGCGGCGATGGCTCGTTTCTTAACTCCGGAGGCGGAGGAAACACAACGACGCCGCCGCCTGGGAGTTATCCGTTTTCGGCGGAGCTCTTCGGATGGAGTGGCAGCGGCGCTGCAAGACCATCCGTTTGACTAATGCATCTTGAAATGTAATATTACTCCTTTTTTAAATATATTCTATTTTATTCTATGTGGTGTTCGTCGGCTTTAATTTGTTTAGAAGCGATTAATATATTTAATGTAGAAGGTTTGAGCAAAGTTGAATGATTAATTTGTGAGATTTTAGCTGAATGTGACCGCTTAGAATATATAGGGTTCGATGAAAGAATTGAAAGAGACGGAGACGGAGTGCAGTGCAGTGCAGCAGCAGCTGACTATATGATGATATATATACATGAAAGTAAAGCTAGCATTTAAGCAAGGTCAGTTGGTTGTACCTTAAGCTTAGATTGTAGAAGTACATAATTCTGAGTATTGGTTTCATTATTAGCCTTGCTAAGTGCTAGTCCATGTAATGTATGATATATATATTGCTCATACATGCATATATAATTCTT
This sequence comes from Leonotis leonurus, assembly GCA_026898415.1. Taxonomy (NCBI): domain Eukaryota; kingdom Viridiplantae; phylum Streptophyta; class Magnoliopsida; order Lamiales; family Lamiaceae; genus Leonotis; species Leonotis leonurus. Next base: position 2,851,652 of record JAPKLX010000037.1, read on the forward strand.
GTTGGTAGCGTACCCTAGCCCTAGGTAGGTAATGAAATTCTTGTTAGAAGCATGCAGATGGAGTAAATGCAATGCATGCGACTCCATCGCAGCTTGCATGCTCTCTCATATAATATCATGCATGCATGATGCATGTGAGTGAAGTCCTTTTTTGAAGAAGGATTCTTGACTTCAACTTAATTAATTGCAAAACATGAAGATGTATGTTTGTTTCTGTTCTGCATGTCAACTTAATTAATTGCAGTGGGTAATTGGGGGTGGGTGGGGTGGCACACACTTCTATATAAGCCAAATTGCAATCGATGGGGGATTAGATTGGATTGGATTGGGTTGGATTGGTGCAGCTGTAGTACCTAATAATGATGATATTTCATCATCCAAATTCCAAACCCACAACTGTGGTCCTTTCTCGCTCTTTCACATCCCCACAAATTTCTTGCTTTTCCTTTTATTTTTCTATCCTTTTCCTCCAAATTACATATCTTCTTTTCTTGGAATATATAATATCAAGATTAATCTCAATTTCTTTGTTTTGTTTTTGTATTTCTTTGAGACTGCTGCTGCTGCTGCTGGCTTTCTTAATTTGTTTATATATAATTTGTTAATCCTGTTATTCGGAAATAATGATAGTGTTCAAAAACAGCATGTACACTTGCACACATACTTTTACTGACGAAAATGTTTGAATTCCTAGCTAACTGATGAGACCCAGAAGTGTGCATGTAGGTTCCAAATTAAATTAAATTAAATTATATATTGAAGCAAAATGGGTTCCAATTTAGATATTTAGGTCACAATTTTGTTTTAACGAATACCAATCAAAATCAGAGGAACCCACAAAGTCTGACAGTGCAAACTGAACCAAGAAAACTATAATGGCAAAAGAATGAACTTCTTTACTAAATTAATAAAGTAAAGGTGCAATACGAAGCTATAATGGCAAAAGAATGAACTTCTTTACTAAATTAATAAAGTAGGTAAAAAAAAAAGCAAAAAAAATGTAGAATTCATAATGAATTGAATGGAGAACAGTTTCTTACACTGTAGAACTAATTAGCTAATGGTGTTCTCCGCTAAACTGTGAAAGAGCTCTACAACCTAAAACTGCAAAACACAATCATGCACATGTAATCTCCAAGCTGATACACATTCACATTGCCAACTTCTGCAGGCATTTAATTTGGTCGTCATGTCATCGTTGCCAGAGTTTCACCTAATGTTCCAAGAAATCTTTTAATATAACCAACGGATGCAGTTTAGCTATTTGATTCAAAAGGAACCCGAACAAAGAGACGTCCGTGAAGACTAACGACTGCTGACGTCTGAAGCGGATCAATCCTAGCAGGTAGGCTCACCACCTGGAAAGCAATGAATGTCATTACCACTCGTAATTTACAACTTAACAACCAATAACAGGAATCATGAATCGATGCAGCCGTAACCCAGTAGCCAGAAAATAAATAAAACAGAAGGTGATGGAAAGATTACCTTCTTGAATGGTGTAATACCCCAGGGGTTATCAGCTTGCTCGGGCTGACCTGTTATGACCAATCTCCCAGCAGGATCTGACTGGACCCGCACCTAAACAGCCATTAAGAAGATTATTTAGACATCGTTGCCTTGCAGTTTCACATACAAAAATGGAATCGCATAGTGTGCAATATGGTTGGTGGTAAGGAAGAGAAACACCAAGCAAAATTTTGTCCTTATTGTACCACCAGACAATATGACATGAATTATGTAGATAAGAGTGAGATGGGAGCTCATTGTTATTCACATTACAAATACACAGAATAGATGAAAAAAGATGCATGAGTTTCTCCAGTGGTCGCCTGAATTGAATGCTTCCGGTTAGTTAGGTAGAAAACTCAAGAAAAGTCTAAATGCATTAATTGTCTCTAATTTCCTCACACTTAATGATGTCCCAATCCATTTTCTGCAATAGTTCTGGAAATAGTCTGTTGCTAACACATTTTTTGACCCTAATATGATGTATATAAGGAGAGGAACAATATAGAGTGGTATGGAGAAGAAACAGTTTTTAATCATCAAAAGACTCCTGTGTTCTTATTTCCATTTTGTTCTTTTTCTTCTTTGCCTTTTTTCAGGAGTAAAGAGGGGGAGAAGGTAATTGGGCTAAAGGATGTGGCGAAAGGTCAAAGATGTGCACACCTCTTCACGAAGGAGCCCCGGTACCAGTGCATAAACTTCAAAAGAATCCTTCTGCAGAGGTAAAACCAATTGGTCAAATTTTAATGCATGAATTTGCATGTGAAAATATTAAAAGGCTAAAAGAACAAATTAAATCAGTGTGTACCGTTTGGCGTACGTTGACCTTCACCCAATCTGCTACAGGTCCAATATCAACAACTGATGTTACAAGCCTACAGATAGATCCATTTAAAAAATTTAATACCTGTATAAATGATGGATAGTAGTTTTAAAAATCATGCATTCAATTTCACTCAAACAAAAGTACAACTTTTGTCTGGAAAAAATGCCATGCATGCATTTTTCTGCATGAAAGAAGAAAAGAAAGACTAATAGTAATACCAGATTCACAATATTTCTCATCCCAGAATATCTCTTTATTTTTTCCTTATTTGTTTGATTAATAATAACTAACCAAGCATTCATTTAGAAATAACAAGCAACTGAAAATAATCAAGACTTAACTGCTTTGATGGTTCAGTTCTAGCTGCCTTTACCGGATGCTCCACTTCATTTGGTCTCTTTTGCTTGAGAGAAGCTAAATCCACAAGTTTCATTTAGAAATACAAAAGAAGTAGATGTTGACAGCAATACTAAAAAAGAGGATGACTTATCATTTCTACAATCATTAGAGGTAATTGAAATATGAAAAATTTACATTAAATACATTAAAATTTGAATGGAAACTAATTTACCGATGCTTTTGATATTTTTCTCACGCTTCACCATGTTGTTGATGTTCTTGTCCTATCAAAGCATAAGAAAATACATTGTTAGAAATAAACTACTGCAACATTCAACAGTCAAAAGATGGGACTGAAGATGGCATTTCACAAACCTTTATGACAGGCTCACCAACATCTCCATACTCAAAAAGGCGTTGGACATGCCAACCTTGCATAGCACGAGCAGCAGCATCTCTTCTAGCTCTTCCTGATCCTGATCCTTGAAAACCATTAACCTGTGCAGTCATTAGAAAGAATCAATATGTATGACAATCACTGATTTTACCCTTCTCTAGCAGGCAACAAAAAGGTTCACAAAACTGAGTAGGATTGCACTGAGACAGTTTCGGCTCTATTGTAAAAAAGGTTTACTTTTTGGATCTCACAAATAACAATCTTTATCAGTTTATTCATGAAGAAACATCCCAAGACAAGAATAGAATAGCTAAACGTAATTCAAATCATAAATAAGATCTAAAGTATAGCAAATTCACCTCGCTGTCAGGACCAGAAGCTTCAGGAAGCATTGATACTGGCAGTTGAAGATCACCACTTTGTCTCTTATGCCTTTCATATTCTAAAAGAGACTGGTACAATATATGATTGAACTATTGTCATTTAAATGGGAAAAAATGATAACTGATAAACGAAGAATACTCATAGTTAGAAGAACAATCAGCAATAAGTTTACAAATGTGTTCTGTTCTGGATCAGGTTGAAGCAGATTCACCACATCCTTCCACTATGAACAGAATTAAAATTGTCAGAACAACAAAAAGCTGGTCTCAAATCTTTACCTTCTCATAGAAAATGCGGAATGTCCATGAAACCGTTGTACAAGTCCTGCCAAGAATAGAAAAGTTCCCTGAATCACCTTTCACCATTCTATTTACTTTATTTCCAAAAACTCAAATGGTTATAAACCAATAAGCATGATTAGCCAAATAAGAATACTTTTACAAATTATTCATATACTGGTTCGTTGATTAAAATTCAACAGAACATCTTTTATATCCGAGAAATGCTATTTATATATATATGTTCACATGTGCCATAAATCTTAGTAACTCCACATGAAAATCATTTAGAAAGTAAATGCAAGAAGATATCCCTATAGAAAAAAACGAGCAACAGAATGACCAGATGTGTCCTGAAAAATGGAGGAAAAAAAATCTTACTTTGGTGGATGAAATGACTCTCCAACCTGTCGCCACAACTTGGACCCAGTTACCTATCAGAGATTAAAATGAGGAAGTGACATTTCGATACAACGTAAATAGTATTGCTAATTTTCTATCTACTAACTACTACAGAAAAACTCATTTAAGAGTAAATTTCTTGTGGGAGATAGGGAGGGAGAAAATTTTAGTAAGCTCATTACAAAGTCGTTTGGGGGGGGGGGGGGAGGTTTGTTATAGGAGACCAACAAATAAAGTTCTATTACTATTTCAATTCAGTTTCAAGTCAGGAAAAATCTAGAGAAACAAGTTAAGCATCATATTACAAGCGGTCAACACCATGAAATAATGAAACAAGGGACAGAAACATAAAGGTGCATCGTAAATATTATAAAATACTTACCCTGTCATAACCTCCCAATCTAATCACAGCTCTCCACAACCTAGAAGCCAATAAGATAATGAAATAAACCATTATCCTAATGGTAAAGTAGAAGCTGCAAAATTAAATGCAAATAATACTCACTTCAGGCAATTTAATGGCTGGCCATAAAACTTTGGTGGTTTAAAGTCCATTGCCCTGTCGTGATAAAAACTTTCAAGTTCACTTATGAATGCTGCTTGGTCTTCTGCGGTTCCATCATCACCCTCTGCCATCTAACAATGAAAATTAATGTTTAGAAGCATTTCTTTTCTTTTTCATTCAAGAAATATAAAGTTCAGTCATACTATCACTATGTAATTTATTCATTACCAGACGTGTGCCTTGACTATAAACAGTCTTGTCTGCTTCTCCACTATGGTTCCCCATATTTGTAGGCAAATATCTGACCAAGGAATTGGGTGTAGCAGCCTCATGCTGATTTGGTAGAGAAGAATCATTCCCTTCAAATCTTGCTTCAGTATTCACACTCTTGGTATTCATATCAGTTACAGGGCTGACAAGAAGTATTTCCTTGCCCTGTTGTTTTGGTTCATCATGAACAACTTTATCCTCATTTGCAATAGCTGCATCTTCTATCTCCATGTCTCCACTCTGCGGAACCTCAACTGATGCAACGCTCTGGACTTGAGGTTGAGGAGCCCCATTTGATACAGTTTGAGGTTTATTACTTTCACTAGAATTACCTCCACCATATGCAATTTCATTTGCCATTTCTATTGTTGGAAAATTTTTAACACATTCTTCATTCTCCCCACTATCTTTGGGCTCTTCCGCTGCACCATCACCACCTGAATTTCCTGCGACATTTTTAACAGGAATTTCACTTTCCACATTTTTCTCCAAAGGATTTTCTTCTTTCAACCCATCATTAGCATCACTTTCCTCAACTACTGCATTCTTGACACCAGTTAGTTTATCCACTATACTTCCAGAAGCAGTTTGTACTTCACCATTAGGCTCAATGTTGATTCCCTTGTCATTCTTACTCTTGGAATCAATTTGCTCGATTGTTGATTCAACACCCTCGACCAACATTGCCTCATTAGTCTCGCTTTCATTGTTATTCTGAGTTTCCATTTTGCTCATGGCAGTTATCCGATCTTTTGCTTCACTACTCAACTTATTTTGGCCGTCAACACCATTTTGACTTTGATTTGTATTCTCTCCAAAGGTAAATGCAGAAGGAAGTCCTTTCCCTTTCAATTCAATCTTAGAGTCTAGCACTTTATCATCTAATTCTTTGATGTCATTTCCAGAATCAGGCTTTTGGGCATCTTCCATTCCCACATCATTGTTACCCATTGTGATATCTAATTGAACAATTAGACTGAGAGCATCAGATATCTAATACAGACGCTTCCACTAATCCAGGAAATAACAAAAGGAAGGAGCAAAGATAAGAGAAAGAGGGTAATCAAGTATAAAACCAAAATAACGCCAATTCGACAAGCCATTACAGAATACAAAAATAAATTCTCGTTCAATGTAATGTTTGTCATCAATCGCATCAGTTATAAACCCTAACTACACCAAAAGTGAAATATATATATATATATATATATATAAACTCAACTTTCGTGCATGGAATAGATCCGCATAAAACAATGCAGTGGGCGAAACAGTAAAAGACACCGCAAAAAACAACATTAGATTGATTCAAATTCCAGAATAGAATGCAGCAACAAATTTAACATACGGTGACGAGTTCATGCAGGCGAAAAAGCGAACCACACACCTCCAAAAACAGCTCGGCGTGACGGATGTAACCAGCGGTCGCCTTCTTCGCAAAGTCCGGTAAGGCGAAATCGCTAGGGCGGAGATAGAGGGAGAAGAGAGAGAGAGAGAGCACCTTGAAACAGCAGAGAGAGAGAGAGAGAGAGAGCGGCAAAGAGAGAAAGTTCCCTGCTTCTGCGGTTGCCTACTTCAAAATAAGCATGTATGAATATGAATGAATTATGATGATGGATGTAAGTTAACAACACCACACCACCTGGAATTGGATATAGATTTACCACTCCCCCTAAAAGACTTATTTGCCCTCCACTCATTCTCACTTTATTTATTAAAGCTTAAGAATTATTGTATTGTGCCCAAATGATTGTTTAATTTAGTATATACTGTTATAACATGTATGGATATGGATGGTATTTCATATTGGTAAGTGTATGGATGTTGAGGAATAAATTTATTAATTCTTATTATGATATTATGTCCATATATATCCGGAATTTCCGTAATGCTATTGCACGAGAGATTATTTAATTATATATATATATATATATATCATGTAGTTTTTCTTTCTTATTTATTTAATTTAGCTTAGGCATGCAGTGATTGTAATTGTAATTTAGAAATCCACTTTCATATTTCTTATAATATTAACAGTGCATTATTTTTCATATCAATGATTTGATATTTGTATAGCTGTTAAAGTGATTTGTTTTTCTAAAGGTTTTTTCTATAATCTCCTAGATATAATGGTATATATATATATAAAATATCGATTTTTTATAATAAAAACATGTAGATTTCGGTCCACGCTCAAATTAAAGCAAATATTAATTTGGCAAAACTTAAAACTCTCAAATGCACCGATACAAATAAATAAATATTACTACACAATAATTATCCAATTGTGAATGTCTCGAACTTAATCTCGCAAATTTAAGGTAGAATTAAGTATTAATTATGACGATAAGAAAACAAATTGCCAAATTGGCGTAACTCACCAAGAAAATAGTATACGTGTTTTTCCTGGCAGAAAATTTTCGATTCGTGTAATATAGTGGTTTTTCTAATAATCACACCCATGCTAATTACACTTAATTAAAAACAAGAAAAGGCAGCAGGCATTATTCTAATTAAATGTACAGCCGCCATAATATCACAGAATGAGTAGTCACATCACATAGGCATAGCTACAAATTAAATGAATTATATTAAACTAATTATTGACATTATTAAATTTGAACCATGGAATTGTACGACTGCGTTTTGGCTAACATGCACACAGTACTACAGTACGACTGCGTTTTGGCTGCATACACAACCTAATTTGTACATGTGAATGTATTACTCCTTTCATTGAAAAGATCTGTCATATATAAATGCAGAACAAAGAGAAGGGTGGGTCTCTATTTTTAAGTGAAATATTCAATTCATTTAATTTGTTTCGTTCTAATCCAGAATTTTTTCTTCAACGAGACGACGAAACGTGATATAGTTTGTGTTTCTAAATTGTATAAATCATTCGTTTATGGCGTACGCCAAATTTCTGTAAATTAATTAGGGTGCGTAATTTGTGGGAATATATATAATCTTGATGGATTTTGATTTGTTTGTTTCATGCATGCATGCATGCATGTAGGTTTTCTTCTTCAATTCCATGGTAATTAGTAGGCAGAATTGGTATCTAGCTAGTATATGTGTTTGGCGCTATAGTTGCGGATAAATATATTGTTTTTGTTTAGTTTTGTCCATGAGGTTTGATTCTAACTATACTATACTATACATATACATATGGATGGATGCAGGAAGTAGGTAGACTAGGTGTAGCTTCAAATTAAGGTTGAATTAATTAAGGTGATTGTTGTTGGAGGGTGGGAGATTAAAATGGCGGTTTTGGAACTATTTACGGCGTCGTCTACTCCGGTAGTGAAAGTGCTTCTGGTGAGTGCTTTGGGATCATACCTTGCCTTAGATCGTATTAACATACTGGGAGACGATGCTAGGAAGCATTTGAATAATGTAAGAATTTATATGAGTATTAATTAAGCGTACTCTATATATCGATCGATGCAGTAATACATAGTGTGTGTGTGTTGAACAGATCACGTTCTTCGTATTTAATCCAGCACTGGTGTACAGCAACTTAGCCAACACCATAACATTCCAAAGCATGGTCAAATTGTAAGTTTGTTAATTAATTTTCACCCTCGACCTCATCTCAGATACAAATTGATTAATTAATAGAATTGCAGGTGGTTCATGCCCTTCAATATCCTATTCACATTCATACTCGGTTCTGCACTCGGTTGGGTGGTCATTCAGTTGACCACCCCTCCTTCGCATCTCCATGGCCTCATTATAGCTTGCTGCGCTGCTGGTAATAATTTATTTATTTATTTATTGTGACAATAACGTACAATGAGCATGAGCATGTGTGAAATGTGAATATATAGGAAACTTGGGGAACCTGCTTCTCATCATAATCCCAGCAGTGTGTAAGGAGAAAGGAAGCCCCTTCGGGGATACTGATACCTGCGTCAAATATGGAATGGCCTACGCTTCACTCTCCATGGCAGTAAGTTTTACTTTAACACAGCATTCACTCACTATTCATCACTACACTACTGCCTATACATAGGAGTAACATATATATTTACCTCACATTTACTTCCATTCTGTCTTTCTTATGCTTCAGATTGGAGCAATATATCTGTGGTCCTATGTATATAACATCGTTAGAGTATCTTCCAGTCGGAGCTCAAGGGAAGTCGAGATTATTGACTCTCCGTCTTCGTCTGGGAAGAAGACTACTTTGATAGATCCTTTACTTTCTACCACAGTAGTGATTCAAACTGAAGACCATGAAAAGGGATTAGGATTAGGATTAGGACAGTCCGAGAGCAAGCCCCGGGTATAACTTTGCATCCTTTTACAACGCAATAAGACACAACATATATATGCTTCGGGATTGAGATTTTAACATGTACAAGATGTATGGCAGGTTTCTGTTACTGCAAAAGTAAAGCAAACTTTGGAGTCAGTTTTCAGAAAGATGAACCTGAAGAAGATATTAGCTCCATCAACGATGGGAGCGGTATTGTTTCGTTGCTTAGAAACCGCACATGCATACTTCAACTCTTTATCTTCAGTACACAATGTATCAGGAAGTTGTTTAATGGCATTCATGAAAATAGTTTTAGCTGTTTTATATGCCTTGAGGAACAAGTGCAATATCAAAGTTCTGATAAAGACCTTCTTGTTTCTTTCCACAGTTTGTCGGATTTGTAATTGGGCTCGTGCCACAGATTCGAGGATTACTAATCGGTGATGCAGCTCCTTTCCATGTAATCCAAGACACTGCACTTCTGATCGGGTACAGATATATATATATATACGAGATAATGCTCTAGTACCTAATGCAGCATCGGGAATTGCATGACCCTTTAGTCTTAAGTTCTTGTCATTATTGCAGAGATGGAGCTATCCCAGCGATCACGCTGGTCATGGGAGGAAACCTTTTAAGAGGTTGAGATCTAATCGAATGTAATGAAACAAAAATATTGCATGTAATGAAAATGAATGTTTGTTTCTTGCAGGTTTAAAAGGTTCAGGGCTTCAGAAGTCTGTTATTTTCGGTGTTGTAGCTGTTCGATACCTTGCCATGCCTCTGATTGGCACTGCAGTCGTTAAAGGGGCAATTCAATTTGGTTTAGTGCACGATAATCCACTCTACGAGTTTGTTCTTTTGCTACAGTTTGCCCTCCCACCAGCAATGAACATAGGTAGGTAGGTAAGGTTGTGTTTTACACTTACGAATCTTGTTTGACTGGACATATTCTGAACATTATCCATGTGAGCCCATACAGGCACGATAACTCAACTGTTTGGTGCCGGTGAGATGGAATGCTCTGTCATTATGTTGTGGTGTTATTCATTGGCTTCTGTTGCTCTCACTCTGTGGTCAACATTCTTTCTGTGGCTCGTCTCTTCATGAACACGATCATCTCCCTTTCGTGCTTGAAACAGCACACAATCTCTCTTAACATGCACCGGATTTTGATCGTTTAGGGCACAAATTCTCTTAATATTGATTGATGATAGTTTTGAATGTAGAATAATAAATTCAATTGTAAAATGCTGTTTTCTAAACAGTAACAAATTCAAGCAAATTTCATTGTTAATAGTTATACAACAATATGGTGGGCAAACCATGGAATAAAGAAGTTATATAGCCTATTATAACAGGCAGCATTTGAAACCAGAGCAGAGCATAGTTTTCCTAATCTATAAAAAATCAGCAAATGTCTATAAGCATTGGCCAGATTATATGCTCGAGGGAAGCAAACAGAGATCGAAAATCAGGGGCCTTTCAGAGAAGGGACTTGTCAAGATCATCAAAATAGGGATGTTCCATAGCCTTCTTTGCTGAGATCCTCCTTGATGGCTCGTAGTGCAGCATTTCCTGCAACATCAGAATTTTCAGAATGGAGACAAGACTAGCATTGATACTCATGAAGTTAAATGATGAAATCAACAACTTACAGCTAGAAGATGAAGTCCTTTCTCATCCAGACCAGTGACAACTGAAGAAAGTGGCTGTGGGCTCCACTGCGGGTATTCATGCCAGTTTACTAACTTGCTAACTCCAGGCCAAATTTCTTCGTTAGGAGTTCCCAACAGTCTGCATTTATCAAATGTGAACGTGATAAGAAAATGTAGCAAAATGAGGTGGAAATAACGAGGATTAGTTTGGTCTATAATCTATGAGTGACCTGAAAATGTGTAGAAGCTGTTGCAACTCAGAGTCTCCGGGAAAGAGAGCTTGATTTGTCACCAATTCAGCTGATAGATTGAATATTCGAGCACTAATCTCAGAATTAACTCGAAAACATTCTACAAACTAAGGAAATAATCATCTTAATTTGATTACTTCGTACCAAATATACACGCGACAGACCACATGTCCACAGCAGGAGAGTAATGTGTTGCCCCCAAAAGCACCTCAGGAGCTCTATACCAGAGGGTCAAAATCTGCAGGTATTGCATTCGTTTACAATCTCAGATAGGTAAATTACTGGAAGATCTTCGTAGTTGGTTAAGATAATGCAAGAAAATACCTCATGAGTGTACTTCTTAATTGGCACAGTGAAAGCTCTAGCTAGTCCAAGATCAGCTATTTTAAGCATCAAAGTTTTACGATCCATCAAAAGGTTGTGTGGTTTCAGATCCCTATACAGCATCAGGGTAACACAGACTAGTCATTGAGTAGAACATATCAAAGACACAATATTAGTGATGGATATTAGGAGGAAAGGCAAGGCATACCTGTGCAGAACACCATGACCATGGCAGAAGGCAACACCTTTGCAGAGCTGGTACATCAAGCTCTGCCAACACCAATGATAATTGATAAATGGGGATTAAGATGTATCCAAGCATATGGGGGGAGTTAATAAGGATAATGCTTAGGAGGAACAAGGAGAAGGAGGAAGGGAGCTGTACCTTGACAATATTGCTAGGAATGTTATCTCCAGTTTGGCGGAATGTGCGGATGTATTTTTTGACATCAGTGTCCATGTACTCAAACACCAAGTACAGAACTGTTTTACCTTCCTTATTCTGCCCTTGTTTCACATCCATCAATCTGTAGAGTTTACAATGATAAATAGCCAATCGTTAACAAAGTGGATCCAAACTTAAGGCTCCAGAATGTAGCAGATCTATCAATCAGTAACAAATGTAAGTCAACTTTTACAGCTAATTCCTCAGAGAATTTAAGCATGATCCCCTGTTCAGGCCATGTTTTAAAATTTATGCATGTAGCAGTGAATATCAAGCAGATCCTTGAATAATATCGAAGTCATAAGTCATGTAAGAATCAACAACAAAAACTAAAATGGAGAAGAAAACTTAAAGCCTTGGTGAGCGGTGAGGAAACTATATAAATTGCAGACCCCTAAAAATTACGGTACAATGAAAGCAGAAATGAATTCAAAATTCGCAGAACATTATATGAAGGACGCATCTGGAATGATGGAGCAAAAAATCAATCGAAGAGGAGGTAGTATGAAGAAGAGAACGATCCTAAGGTGAATACTGAATCGTGAAAAGAGGCAAAAGTGAAAAAGGATAAGAATCTGACTTGACGACATGGGGATCTCTGGACAGCATTCTGAGCAAGGAAACCTCGCGAAGAGTGGTAGGCGGCACGCCGTCTTCGTCTTCATGGAGGCGAGTTTTCTTCAAGGCGACGATCTTTCCGGTAGCCTTTTCTCTGGCTCTGTACACTTTACCGTAGGTTCCTTCTCCAACTTTCTCAAGCTTCTCAAATGCCTCCATTGCAGATTTGGGCTTCTCTTCTTCCATCTCGGGAATTTGGGAATAGTTAGGTTTTGTTGTGTGTGTGTGGAAATGGAGGAATCAATACATATAGAAATCGGTAACTGTAACGGTAAGTAACAATTTTGAATTTCAAATCCATTCGAAATTCAAATGGGCGAAATCCCGAAATTGGCCCCCCAGCCCAGGGAGCGTCTCGTCTCGTTGATGTTGAAAAGGCGAATGCCATTATTTTGTTATTAGATTAATAGATGTGCAAAAAACTAAACTAAAATTCAATTAAAAAAGATCTTATAATCTCATATGTTATGTTATGTGAAGTCATCAAATCAAAGTACACAACATAATATATGAGTTTAGGAAGAAAGGAACACATCATAATCATGTTTAACCACATTTTCCAACCCACATAAATTTTAGCTCACGATGAATGAAAGAGTGTTGCTCAAAGACATGAAAACATACTAGTATCAATCAAAACAATAAATCACATTTCCATAACTTTGATGAACAAACATTGAATTGAAGCAATAAATAAAACTTAGTTTTCATGCTACTGTACTGTCCTTCTAAAGTGCCATGCCAGTACACTCGGTAATAGTCAAATAAACAACGACAGGGATTATAATATATATAGCAGCAGAAGAGACATCGAATTGAAGCTACATACATTTCCACTAGAAGGCAGGTGTGGTGATCACTGATAGAATATCAGTTACCGAAGCCATGGCACTCAGAGCAGCTTTCAGAACATCTTGAGAGCATCCCATCCCGGTTTTACAATCGAGCAAAATTAATGAAAGATGCATGTCAGATCAATGCATGGGGAGGATGGAACCTTGTCCACCTATTCCTGTAACTTCTTTATCCGCCCCATGTAGTCTTGATCCTCCACACAGAGTGTAACAGGCTTGGCATCAGCACCCGGACCATCGAACTGAAGAGCTCCCAGCCCGGGTTTCTGTAAACATCATCCATCAACAACTTGGTTGCGTTTTGTCTCAACAATCTGACGAGACAGACAAAATAAAGTGAGTTATTATTTAATACATGAAATTAAGGGAGAATACCATTATAAAACGTACTCGTATGCCTTTCCCTTCAGATCAACGGTTGCTGGATCCAATGCAATGCTGGTTTTCCAAGATTCGAATCCCCATGACCACCACGACTATAGCGCTTCACAGTCAGCATAGCCTGGAATTCTAGATAGCAATAGCATACCAGATTATGTTATGCTATTTAATCTGATTAAAGAGAACTAGAAAAGGAAAAAGTAACAGTTTGCACAAATTGCAAAAAAAATAGAGGCACTGCAAATTGGCATCATGAGTGGAAAGAATTGGAAACCTACTGTTTATAGGAGCAGCACCACAACGCCACTTATTCAATGGATTCTTCAAATTGTTGACTGTTTCCATATAGCCATTTAAACCAGCAGCGATCATGTGGTAACCAATATGACCAAGCACCTGAAACAAGAAACCTAATGATTTAGAATCTACAATTTATTGGCTAACAGCAAATGCTTAACTAGGAGAGAACTCTATGGCAGAATTCAGTTGATGAACTAAACCAAGCTTACATATGCGTAGTCCCAATCGAACTTCGATGGCAATGAGCCCCGAGCTTGATAACCAAAGAAATGACAAATAGCATTGAACTTCTTGCCGTTGTAGGTCCCTTCTTTCTGTAAAGGGACATGGTTGCAAAAATCACAATCTTGTAGTACAAAGGAGTTTCAAATCAGCCAACTTTCAAAAACCAAACAGAAATTTGGAACTGGTTTTAAATTTAATCATGATGGAGAATGGGATCTCTCCCTTGAGGCAGGAAAGAAGAATCAATGTTTCAAAGGATTTTAGAGGGGGGTAAGTTTACAGCAATTTAACAAGGTGGAGTTTTAGCATGATGATTTGGAAATGGCGAAAAATTAGCCATATAGCAAAAACTAATCAACAGAGACAAGAATAGCTTCAGTCTTTTATTGACCATGGATGACCAAACAATTATCATGTGAGATGAGAAGGAATTGGATCTTCAATCGTTGGTTTTCATAGCTGAAATCTGAGTCCTACATATCTGAAAAATAAGATGGCATAAATAAAAGTAAAAGAACCTCTTTTCACACTAATACTGTAAATTATATCCAACAGAACAAAAGCTCAGCATGACAACTGATAAGCAGATAGCTTACCAGGCGCTTGTTCATTTCCACTTCAACTAGATAGGCAAGAAGCTTTTCTGTCTCAATCTGTCAAGTTCAGGGAAAGACAAAAATTAAGTTGAGACATAATAAACAGCCATGTCTCAATATTTGAAACCATTAAAGATTCATGTACCTGAGAGAGTTGGGCTGAGTTGTCTGATTCTGGGTGAAGGAGGAGCTGCAAAAGAGAAAATATTCAGGGTAGCAATACTATTCAGAAGAATTTCAATTTTAAGTAAGGGAAAGAAGTACAAGACTTACCTGCTTACGAATAAACAGGGGTAAAAATTCAAACAATGCAGATGCCCAAGTTGACAGCTGGGTCGAAATGTTATCAGCAGACACGCCTTCTCTAAGCAAACGATGAATTTCCTGCGAGTAAAAGGTTTGAAACAAGGTAAGCATAATTTTTTAATATATTGATCAAATCATGCAAAACTAAATTGGCATCCCAAGTTTGAAAAAAATAAAAATAAATAATGTCTCACACCTGCAATAGAGCATACACTTCAGGAATGCTTTCTATAAGCCCCTCCGGCAACAGGATGATACCATGGTGCTTATCTGAAATAAAATAGCTGTTAGAAAGCAATAGGCAGTCATTAGCTATGATAAGAATATGAGTTTAAGATATTACTTACCTTGCTCACCCCTGGCCTGAACTGCATCACATATTTGTTTAGTGATGTTAAAAAGTGTAAGCTTTGATGCAGCTACCTCTTCAGCAAGAATGACCTGTAACAAAAGTTCAAATCAGGAACAAGTGATATGTAATTACCCACAATTCTAAAAGAAAGATTGAAATAGAAGATGAAAGGAGTCGATGTAAACCATATTGGGATGCGACTGGAGAGTGCACTCCAAGGCAACATGAGATGCCTTCCTTCCCATGTCGGATAAAATAATAGGACTGCAAATTAACACAAGACAGTTTAAGAGCAGGGTATCTAGAAATACACACATAAAATACAAGCAGTTATTAGCAGCACTGCATTTATACGTCCAGAAGGAAATCCCACAAAAAAAGAAGAAGATGCAGATGTATATGCTAGGAAGCAGCAGTTTACCTTCTCTGCAGAGAGTGCATCAGTACATACATTGCTTATCAACTGGGAATTAACCTGAAATTAGTAAAAGAAGTCCCAATAATCTCAGTTTTTGGAGACAGAGTTGCAGCTTTAAAAGACCTTTTACTTAACATTAATGTGATAAACGCGTAAAAAAAAAGATATGACATTACTTTAAAGCAGTCTGCTTATGACGATTGAGCAGTGCAAAAGTAGGAAATGGATAATAATTCTATGTACACATGCTAAAGTTGATATCAGGATAACCTAAGAATATAGAATCCAGATATGTCCCTATAATAATGAGAAATCAGTAATACTATGTTCCCATTAATTATCATTCGTTTTACTGGGGGTGGGGCTGATCAACAGATTATAGAGGATAAATGTGTACATGATGAGGCAGAGAAATCTTTACCTTACATATTGTGTCATAGCCCACATTTGTCTCAATAAATTGATTTTTAAGATCTCCTTTTAATGTAACAGGAATACCTACAACCTGCATAAAATCCAGTATTGTCTTTAGCATTGATAGATGCAAACAAGAATGCCAAGATAATAACAAGCAACAAAAGTAATATAGATTTCTAGAAGTTTGACACCAAAACATCAGAGTAATGATGCTTATTAAAAACATAAAACTAACTTAAAAGAATGCAACAACCAACTAACAGTTAAAAACTTAAAACTGAACCGAGCAACATTCTGATCGATCATAGATTCTTATACAGTATACCTTTGTAAGGCAGTTTCTTTCAGCAAAGTTTCTGCAAGATGAGCAGCATCCGTATTTGGTGCGACTCCTTTACAATTAAGTGGACGCATGTCAGGAAACTTAGTGTTGTAAGATATCCTAGAAAATCATGAACCTTAAAGACCACGTATTCAATACCTCCAATGATAACAAGAGCATCCAGCTTTAAATCAGTGCATGCATCAAGTGCTGCATTAACCTGCTCGGTTGTTCTAATTTGATCTTTTGTCCTCCCAAGCAAGTCATAACCGCCTTAAAAAAATGAAATTCAATTAAAGAATCCCTGGATATAATAGTTACATAACACATGTTAATTTGTCACTCTTGCTTACCTTGACTTTTGTATGTCAAAAGAATGTCATCTGTTATCTCTAGAGTTTTTTGTGCAAATAAACCATCAGAACCACCTGACAAGATTTAACTCAGTCTTTAGAATGCCAATCTTCCCAACAAAAGAAAACACAAACTACCAAGTATAAAACATTTGGCATGTTAACAATCAAAGGGATAAAAACCTCACCAATAAATCTAAGCAAACTGCTCTTGGGATTGTGAATTTTGATGGCATCATGCAGACCCCAAATAACATTGTGTCCTCCAGGAGACTGTCTACCACAAAAGACAACCCCTACCCTGAAAAAGAACAAGGAAAGGTGGATACTGGTTTAGTAGAAAACTAGAAATGTAGAATCATACATGAATTATTCATCACAGGCATAGAGGAAGAGTTTCTTTTTCAATCAACTGATGATACCACATCATGACAATGAATTTACTAAGTACTAGCCAGGGTAGTATATACCTAACAGCAGGATGATCTGCAATTATTTGTGCATCAGGAACCTTAGCAGTTGCCCTCAAAAAATGCGCTAAAGGTCGACCATAAGTGTGAGGAAATGTTCGACTTATGGTATGAGCGCCTCCAGGATGAGCAGCAGCGGTAACATCACCAATTTCAACACGAACCGTAGTTCCCTGTCCACGTGATGTAATATTTCAGAGTACAGAGCTGAAGAGTATGAAAGACAATTAAGCTATGCTATGCACTAAAACGATAAGGTGAAATAAGCATCAATGGTTAATGACCTACTATCAGAAATAAGCATCGAAAACCGTAAGGTATTATGTTCATATGATATCTATCAAACATTTCATCAATCAAACAGTGACACCATCCATGACAATAAAGGTGACATTTTGACTCACTTAACAAAATAATTTGCATAAAAGATAATAAGATTGTTTGGAGCACACATTGGCAGTTGAGTTCATGATCATAAGTTGAACTTGAATGATGTTGATCCAATGAGATCGGTTCAACCGACCGTTCAACTTTGGGAGGATTATCTTTGATTAATTGGCTAACCTCGCAGTTAGGCTCAATTGAGCTTGCTGCCTTTTCCTTCCTTGATACGCAGAATGTTGGAGAAGCAAGGGTTCAAGGAAATAGCTAAAAGTAAGGATGCTTTACCTCTCCTAGAATATGTCATTCACAACTTGCTTTTCAACAAGAGCAAAAATGCTATCTCCGTTGGAAGAACCCTGTTGCCCCAACTCTCCCTTCCGGTGTTCAAGTTCTGGTGCCTCAACAACTCATCCAGATGGCCATCACCGCAATTGCTCAACTGACTACCCTGTGACCATTGTTGGAGGGGTGCCTCTCACAAAAAGGAGGAGCGTGACTAAAGGTGGCAAAAGTCCGGACCCGTCCGGCCTATCCCATCGGACTTCTCATAATTTTGAAGCCGTTCAAGCCCGCCCGAATATTTGCGGACTTTAAAATGTGAGGCCTAAGCCAATTCTGTGCGGGCAGGCCCAAATCTATTCAAAATAATTTTTTTTTATTTTTAAATTTGACGTTTCCAACGTAAAATTAAATTATGTAATTAACATTTTTAAATATTAATAAAATTATGACTAAATAAATTAAAAACACAAAATATAAGCATCATAAGATTATAATTTAAATTATATAACAATCCTAAAATAAACAATTAAAACTTTAAAAGTCTTTTATTCACTATCTATCAAAGTCATACAAAATATAAATATTACAATGATAATTAAATTAAATAACAATTACAAAAAATAGTATTTTATCTTATATTATCGGGTGTAGGTGTTATTCGAATGTTGACCTAACATATGTGTTTTTGCTTTCTTTACAGGTGTGCAGACTGAGACTCCAACTCAGCATGACATGGAGTGCTGACACAACAACACCTCAGCAAACACATGCTGTGAAATTTTGTTCCACAAATTAAGGAGTCAACAACCGCATGATTCTATTCCACATTTTAAGGGATGCTGAGACAACAAACCACGTGCTGAAAGAGTGACTAAGTGGACAGTTGCTATATTTATGGATATAGGCCCAACTCAGTCCAAAGTCGTCTACCTATAAATAGTTGAAGATCTTCAGATATGAACAACGTATTTTTCATAGTTTTCATTATGTACGGTTCTTAGTTTTCAAGAACATATATTTAATGTTTTTAGTGATAATGTTGTGTTATAGTATAGTCCAATATTGTAACCTTCAACACTCGTTTTAATATTAGTTTTTAGACATAAGGCTCGTGTAGATTATAAAGTTGATAACCTACGCAAAATATATTTGTGTTTGTTTTATCTTCCGCAATTTAGTAATTAGAGTAGGGTGATACACTTTTACCCTAGGTAAAGGGTAATCGGAATTCATGTCTTGCTTAGAATAATCCTGACCTTATTTACCGTTTAATTAACTAATATGCCCGTCACCAGAGGATTAATATTTGGATTGAACACTAATATAGTATCAAATATTAGTTGTTGATGTGTCAATATCATATAATTTTATTTTATTAATTTATAATAAATAAAAATTAAATTATATGTTAATTAATAAACCAATTTATAAATAGTCCATGTGGGTTATCGATCTTTTAATTTATATAAAAAAAAGGACCATTAAGCTCTTGAATTTGAATTAACTTTTATGGGAACACACATATAGATAAGTCAAAAGGGGTTAGGAAAGAAAAGTGAAATAAGAAAATGATCATAAATTAGTGGAGTGAAATTTGAAGATACCACAAAATTTAGGAGTAAAAGAAAAAGTGAAAGTAGTAAGTAGTTAGTAAAAGGCGAGGGAGGAGGCAGCAGCCATCAAATCCCTTTTTCTAACTGTAATAGATCTAGTTTTGGACACCTTCCTCTTCTTATTCTTATTCTTCTTCTTCTTCTCTTCACACCGCCCCACCATTCACATGTTATACTATTTATTTCAGCTGACACATTCTCACCCCGCCACTGCCAAACCTCTCCACGACCAACCCCACCCCACTGCGTGTGCGTGAGTGCTCATCGTCTGTGTTTGTGGAGGCGAATAAGGAGATCATACATTGGATTGTATATATGTAAGTTATACTGAATCCTCTAAATTCAATCGCTACCCAGCGCTCCTGTTTCTCCGATCCTGATCTCTGCGCACTCGAGCTCCACAAACGGATCTGGGTACTTCGCGCAGGGATCGTGCATTTCTCGGTTAGTCAGTTCACAATTTTCTCTCTTCTGCATTCACCGATTTTTCAATCTTCGAATTTTCTCATGTCCTCTGTGAATGATGTGATTATTTGAATGATCTTGCGTTCATTGAAGCTTTTATATGAATATGAATTCGTGCTTAGTGAGCCATTAGCCATAGCTGAACAGAATGGGTCGGGGGAAGGGAGAGGTATCTAAGTAAGGAACACTTGTTTTCCAGTCCAGTTACATTATTAATATCGCTATACTTTCAGTTTTATGTCAATCTAATCTATATCATCATAATCGTCATCTTCTTCTTTCAACTATAGCAATAGCATCATCTACTGCTGTTCCCGGAGCTTTTTCCACCAAACATTAATAGATAATTTTGGTGGGCCGTGGCCCGTGGGTTTCTAGACTTTTTCGTTAAAAAGTGGGATGGGACCTAAGTAATTGATTGCTTTATTTTTCATAGTATGTCCTGCAAATACAATACCATATACTTGTATTAGAATTTAGAGGAATTTATTTAAGCGCTGCCCAGCATAAAAACTGGTTATAAAAAGTTTATTAGCTTTAATAGTAACTAAAACATTCATTCATTATTGCCTTCTTTGACCAAATCTCAAGTCATGAGCATTTTATTTTAGTTAGTGTTAATCAATAAATAGGTTAAAATAATAAACAGATGGGACTGGCGGTGGAGAAACCTCGTGAAATGCTGGGGGTCCACATGTTGCCTGCTCTCTTTGCGTTTCCTTTTTTTTCTTCTTCTATTTTTCCCTTTTGTCCTCTCTGGCTAGAAGTGGGATGGGCCATATTGGAATTTCGATTTATATCGAGGTATAAATTATTGTTAGTGTTGAATTGGAGGGCTTGCTTAACTGTGAATATGCGTCATGCAATGTTACTTAACACATTCCCATCTAATATTTCAAGACCTAATTATTTAGAATTACTAGTTCCGAAAGAAACACGTCCCATGAAATGTTTATTAACAAAAACGTGGATGGAATAGGAGGGACCAGTTTCAATGTAGAAAAGAAAAAACTTTTTACTACTCCACTGCCTATTAGTAATAAAAAAAAGTATTAACTTTTTATTAAGTTGGATCTTTTTCATCCTAGAAAAAAAGTTAGATCTTTTCTTTTCGCAGTCAGCTAAAGTTATAGTTTGCATTTGCGTGTCTGAAAATTAGAAACGCAAAAAAGTTGAAATCTTTTTCTATCTTCAGTTTATCAGTTTTGGACCCCAAATCGATTAAACAAAATTTTGCCACCAAATAGAAAAGGTGGAGTAGGAAATTAGTGCCAAGGTCCACCTTTGATTTCTGGTTACCCTACCCTTTTCCAGCTAAGGTCACCATTACTCGTGCTTATCTGAACTAGGGATGTCAATCGGGTCAACCCGCTCGGTTTCGGGCTAACCCGTTCGGGTTGTCGGGCTATTTGGTTCGGGTTGGCTCGAGTTGATTTTTTTTCGGGTTGCAAATTTACAACCCTAACCCTAAATTTTCGGGTTTCGGGTTAGCCCACCGGGCTATTCGGGCTGTAGACTCTTTGTCAAAAAAATGAGCATTCATATATATTTTTTCATGACTCTATGTTTGTAAAAATGAATATAAACAATAATACGATTTAAAAAGTTCACATATTATCATATATCAAATTAAGGTGATTCAATCCAACAAAAAGATTCAAAAAGCGAACAAAGTATTTAAAATGTAGTATATTTTTTATGATTTTATATTTTAAAAATATATTTTTTAAAAAAATATAATAAATAAAATAAAATTTTAGACATAGTTAAATATTAAAATTAAATATGAATAAATTTAAAGAGAAATGTAATGATATTATACTCAAATTGTGCCATAATTATTTTTTTAAATACTGATTGATTAATTGATGGATATGAAAATACATTTTTGCATGAAATATCAAATATATTATGCAAATAATTATTATTTTATTTTTTCATTCGGTTAATCGGGCTAACCCACTCGGTTTTCGGGCTAACCCTATCGGGTTCGGGTTGATTTTGGTCCAACCCATTCGGGCTAAAAAATGTTTCGGGTCATAAATTTTCAACCCTAACCCTCTTCGGTTTCGGGTTGGTTTTCGGGCCAATCCGCACTTTCGGGCCAAATTGACATCCCTAATCTGAACCCATTAGTGATTTAATTTGAGTCTACTCTATACTTAAATCTATGACAATGAAGGAAAATTTTGTTATCTACGGACCGACTGAAGAAATTCAAAAGTAAAAATGCATGACATAGCTTTAACTGCTAAACTATTTTACATAGATAGTAGCCAATTTATTAGAAACATAATAATAATAATAATAATAATAATAATAATAATAATAATAATAATAATAATAATAATAGCAGAAGGGAGTAAGATAGATCAAGTTGAGATTTTTGGAGGAAAACAATTAATAATGCCAACTGTCAACAATACTACGGTTATGGCATTGGCGTGTCAATCGCAATTCTAAAATACTATTATAATCTGTTGGGTCATGGGTGCCTTGAAAAGTTTAATCAATACTGGAGTAGAAGATCTATTATAGCTTTCAGGATATTGTTTCCTCATACAATACAAATATAAGTTCTACAATCTATGTTTTAGTTTGTTTTCTGGTTAGTTTTTTCTTTTTTATTTATTTTTGTTACTTATGTGAATATTAGTTGGGTCTGGAAGGCTTTTTTGCATTTGTAATACTGTGAACCTGTTTGTGTATGCATTTCCCGTTTACTGTTGATGCTGATCTACGATTGCGAAATTCAGAAAATAATGGCGGAAACTGAGGTTTCAAATGTGGTGCCTAAGATGGTTTCAGTTGAGGAGAAATGTGGCTTGGACATGAGCTGTTATCAAGATCTACCCAAGCCTGATAGTAATGGGACTAACCACCATAATCAAGCCAATGATCTTGATAATTCTTACGTTTTCGTTAATGGGAATGATGGCCTCCCTGATGGTACTGTCCCTGACAAGTGTGTGGCTATTGGGGGCTCTGGTGTTCGGCCTCAACCTGAGGGTTCCCATGATGAAAAACTTGGTGAAGCTAGTGAGGGAGCTCAGCACCTGAATGTGATGGAGAATGGGAAAGTTGAGCTGAGCAATGGGAATACTGACCCAGTAAATTATAGTATCTGCAAAAATGTGATTTCCCTAGAGGATGACGGAAAGGCGACCAAAGTTTCTGTTGCTGATTCTGGGGTGGTCAATACTTGTAAAATTGAAAGTCCCCCCAAAGCTGAAGTTAAACAAGTTGAGGTTTCAGATGGGATAATGGAGAGCTTTGCTGAAGCTGAGGAGTTCCAAGTTTCTAGTGCTGATTCTCAGGAGGTGCATACTGGGGATACTGAAAATGCACCAGAAGCTAACGTTAAACAAGTTGAGGATTTAAATATAAAAGCTGAAAGCATGACGGAAGCTGAGGTAGAGAAGGCTGTAGATCAAAATGGAGAATTTGAAGGCGCTGCGGAAGCTGAACAAGAGATTTTTTATGCTGTTCCTCCTTGTCCTGTTGAGAATCAGGAATGTCAAAGTAAGGATTTAGGGTTAGTAGCAGAAATAGGTGATAATAGAGATTCAGATAGTATTATTCCAAGCATCAATAGTTCTAATAGTTGCAATGCTGGCGAGGATCAAATTGACAAGAGTGTAACTGAGGCATTGGAACAGCAAAGATCTCAAGATGTGGTTGAGGATGAAGATGAGCTTGACTTGCAAAATGGTTGTGCTGAGACCGAGGATGAAGCGAAACCAACCGGAGAAGTTGCAGAAGCTGCAGAAGATGAAGATTCTGCACAAACTTCCCTGGGTTTGGATTCAGAGTCATTTCCAATTAACCATTTGGACAGCAGCACTCTTGGGGAGGAGGCAAAGACAGAGTTGAGCTCGGATGTACTTGAAAATCAGCAGGGTGACTCTGGGGTTGGTAACATTGTTCAAAATATGGTGGGCCAGACAGATGAATCAAAACCTGTGGCAATTAGTACTGATTCTCATGTGCAAACTATGTGTGGCTTGGTTTTAGAAGAAAGCAATGAGGACTTATCTATATCTGCAGTTGAAAATGGGGTTCTTTATCATGAAGAATCACAAGAACAACTGGTGGTATGTAGTACTGATTCTCAAGTGTTAGCTACCTGTGATTTGGTTTTAGAAGAAAACTGGGAGAACTTGAATGTATCTAAATTTGAAAATGGTGCTGAATATCACGAAGAACTGCAGGAACAACTGGTGGTATGTAGTACTGACTCTCAATTGATAGCTACCCGTGACTTGGTTTTAGAAGAAAACAGTGAGAACTTATCAGTGTATGAAGTCGAAAACGGTGCTGAATATCACGAAGAATCACAGGAACTACCTGTGGTAAGCAGTACTGATTCACAAGTGCTTTCTACTTGTGATTTGGTTTTAGGTAAAAAAAATGAAGACTCATCTGCATCAGAAGTTGAAGCTGGTGTTCAATTTCTTGAAAACTCACAGGAGCAACCTGTGTCAAGTACAACTGATTCTCAAGTGATAGATTCTCATGACTCGGTTTTCGAAGGGAAAAGTGAAGACTCATATGTATCTGAAGTTGAAGATAATATTCAGTGTCATGAAGAATCTAAGGTACTTGTGGTGAGTAGTACTGATTTTCATGTTCAAACTATTCATAACTTGAAAGAAGAGGACTCATCTGTATCTGAAGTTGAAAGTGGTGCTCAATATCCTGAAATATCTCAGGAACAATATGTTGGTTGTGGAGCATCACTTGATGCTACACCATCTGGAACCTATATGGTGGCTTCTTTGCATACCAAAAGCTATCCAATACCAAATGTTCATGCACCTCAAAGTGAAACTGAAGTTTCTGATATTGAAGAAATTAGAAAAGTCTCTTCTACTTCTGTTGTTGGTCCAGAATCACAAACAATTGAACAAGTAGCTCCTGGTCATGACACCACGATGATCTGTACTCTAGATGAGGCAAGGCCAGGTTCTATCTGTGTGCTTGAAGTTGTGGTTCCAGAAAAGGAAATATCTTTTGAAGGTGGTGAGGTCCATTCTGAAACTGAAGGCTTAGGTGGCAAACCAGAAGTTGGAGATGCCTCACCAGAAATGCTTGATGTGAAATTGGAACCCGATGGTCATGGTCCTGACTTTTCTGCTGTAACCAGTGAAGATAAGGATGCTAATGTATCTGTCTCTTGTCAAACAGAGGTTTCTGATAGTTGTAATGCTAATTTAGAAAGTGTGGTGAACCTTGAGTTGGAGGTAGATGGTGATGAAGACGTGGGAGATCAATTGGAAGGTGCTGCAGGACATGGTAAAGAGAACCCATTGGTGCAAGAGAAAGAGAACACTGAGGATTCTCAGATTGAAGAAACCTCTGTGTCTCCAGCCGGGGTATCCACTACGAGTACTAATGATGGAAAAGACAAAATTATCAAGGCTAAATCCAAGCCATTCAACCTTTTGGTTAGGACTCCAAGATTTGATGATGAAAATCTTAGAGAACAAATCACACTTGCTAGGCGAAAAATTGATGAGAAGACAAAACTCAGGGATGCCATTCAACTTCAAATCCAAGAGAAACGAGTAAGATATATATCTCTGACTTTCCCGTATGATTTGAATTCAAGGATGATACATTTATATTATTGAGTTTTCCCACTTAGCAGGCCAGCAGTCAGATTCATGGTATTGATTATGAGTATGCCAAGAATGAAGGCAGAAGTGCACGGAAATTGGTTAGGTCGAAACGCACGGAAATAGATTCCCTCCTGTCTGTGATCAATAAAGCAAAGAATGCATCATCTGTTGACGATATTGATAACCAGGTAGGCATTATGCTATCCGCCTTTGTATATATTGTTATTGTACCAATATACAACTTATAATCTATATGTATTGTGAGAGTTTGCTGTTTTCAATTGAATGACAATGATCATTTTCAGAATAAAATATTTGGTTTTGTGAATGATCTGTACCTCTTGGCAGATACACAACATGGAGCATATGATACAACATGAGACTCTTCCTTTGAGAGAAGAAAAACAATTTATTCGTGAAATCAAGCAACTGAAGCAACTCCGGGAACAATTGTCTTCTAACATGGGTACCAAAGATGAAATCAAGCAGGCTCTTCAGCAAAGAGGAGAGACTGAAGAGCGGTTAAAGGTTTGATTTCCTCACTAATTATGCAATCTTATTTTATACCCCTCTCCTGAATCTCTCTCCTCTATCACATGTTTATGCACGTGGAAGTTCAGTAGAATGGAAAAAGTCATGTTGAGTTAATGTGGTTCGAGTTTCTAAATTCGACTGGGTATGTGCAGATTTTACGAAAAGAGCTTGATGTTCTAAAATGTAGTGTCTTAAAAGCTGAAGCAACTGCTGTAGAAGCTGGCAAAAAATACGATGATGAAAACAGAAAGGTCAAGGAACTTCAAGCTCAGTTTAGAGGTGCTAATGTTGTTCGACAAGAAGCATATACTCACTGGCAGAATTTGAGAACGGAACTCACGAAGAAGGTAATGGGCATTTGTCAGCCCTACTTTATTAATTATTTTTGTATGTGAAAATTGCGCATAGACAATGCACACAAAGATGAAAGATTATTCATGGGAAATATATATTAGGTTTGATCGTGTAATGTTAGAAAGGCATATGCATCCACAAATCATCACCTTTATAAATGAATGTCGGTCGCATTTTAATATTTGGAGAATGAAGCTAAATGCTGCAACATCATGAATTCTAAAACCTATCATTATTTCTAACAAGTAATGGTACAATGAAATTGCAGAGAAACTACTTTTACAAGTACAAGGATGAGGCTGCTGTTGCTAGCAATTATGCATTTAGTAGAGATATAGAAGCACTTTATCGATTGTGCACGAATCAGGTTAGTTTCGATATTGAGCTTTTAGCAGTCTATGTTTCTGTTAAGCCTCATAATTTCTTGCATGTATTTTGATTTTATAGGTTGAAAGCTTTATGGAAATGTGGAATACGAATCTTGAGTTCCGTAGGGATTATATCAAGTGCAGCACAAGGAGTAATCTCAGGAGATTTGGGACTTTGGACTGTCGTTCACTCGGACCTGATGAGGAACCTCCTCCTGTACCCAGTTATGCTGATGGGAGAAGTAATAGGATGGCCTCAACACCAGCAAAGGTTGATCACCTAGCACCACAAATCTCAAGTATGGAGAAAAATAAAATAACACCTATGGAAAATGTGACTTTAGATAGTAAATCAACTATGAAAGTAACAGAACCGAAGAAGCAGAAAGCAACAAATGTGCCTGCTATTCTGGTACAAGTAGCTGAGGCTGATACTCGTACGGGAAGCCACCATACTGATGAGATGCATGAGGAGCCTATTAAATCAAGGGATGAGATCGAGTTGATAAGGGAAGCAGAAGAAACGAGAAGAGAGGAGGCTGAAGCAAAGCTGAAAGAGCAACGTCGCTTGGAAGCTCTTGCAAAGGCTAATGAGGCTCGCGAACGCAAGAAGCGGCAAGCAGAGAAGTTGCAGCAAAGAGCCGAACTGAAAACACAGAAAGAGGCAGAACAGAGAGAAAAGGTGACGCTAATTTGAACGACTTCCTCACATTTCCTTTTACTATATGATAGCAAATATCTTAATCCATACTGAACTAAGCGCAACAGTTCGGATTGCTTAATCCATATAACAAATAAAAAACTGTGCAGGAAAGGGAGAAGAGATTGAGAAAGAAGGAAAGAAAGAAGGGCGGAGGGACAGACGCTAATGATACCAACAACAATTGTGAAACAGCGGCAAGCTCTGAAAGCGCGGCTGAGAATAGCAAGGAGATAGACGTGAAGGAGACAGCTAATGCAACGGGGAAAAAGTCTCAAAAGCCATGGCTGGCATCAAAGCCGAGTAAGGCAAAGTCTATCCCTCCACCTCTTCGTAATAGGAACAAGAAAAAACTGCAGCAGTGGATGTGGGTATGCATGACGAGCATCATCATTTTCGTTATTTTCTGGATGGTAAACATAGGTGTATTCTCGAATGTAGCTCTTAAGCGCCGAGTCCCTTTTTACTGATTTCGTTTTCTTGCCTCCACTGACTGAGATTCGGTTGCGCGCTTTGGGGGTACATACAGGGATGTGTTTCTCATAATATGATTCCCCATGCACTCAGATCATTATCGTTGTTTAGATTATAGTTTATATACTACAGGTTGATAGCGATAGAGGTTTTCTTGATATGTACGAAACACAAACATTTCAATATAATGGTGGTGTTTTCCACTGGGTATACTATGATATAATGATACGGTTGGTTGTTAATTTTGTGTCTACTCTCTTCTTTTACATTTGAACCAGAACAAAGCTACCTATTTTCAACTCCGTATTTGTTTTGTTTAAATTTTCAGATACATGCTCTTATGTGGAGGCGGCAGCAGCAGCATAAGTTAAGTTTTATGGATCATTATTGTTAACAGGCGTGGGTTTGGAATTAATCAAGTTAATATATGATATGGCCTATGCATTATGCAACTTGACTAGCTATGAAATATTTTCTACAATATAGGATGATTTGAATGTTTATTATGATGCCTATGTATGCGCGCGTGCACCACACCACACATAGTGTGGTGTATGTTTGGTTTTGAATTTGGATAGTAATATAGTAATTAGATATATAATAAATTTTCTTGTTGGATGATTTGATTTTTGAGTGTTGATAACAAGATATGTGTGTATGAAGAGAGGGAGGGGGTAATTAATATATCAAATTAGAACAGGTTGATAAAACAATCATTGTATAGTTATAGTTATGTGGTACTGCAGAGAGAAGAGAACAATTGATATTGATGAGAAGAGAAGAGAAGACAAGAGATAATTAATTACAAATAGTTATATATGAAGTTAAGGTTGGTGAATTGCTGTTGGTGTTCTTGTTCTTCTAGTAACACATGGCCTACCTGATCTTGCCATGTTCTGAACCAGGACTTCTCCAACGCCTTCTCCAAGGCCTTCGATGAGGCCTCCGATGAACTCTATGACGACCTGAGACGCGAGACGAGCTGCAGTCCCGATGGCGCTGGGCCTCTCAGGCGGGGGTATACCGTTGGCCTCGAGACCATTGATGAAAACCTTGGCACAGACGGCGTGAAGATGGTATTCGCACTGGCACACCGTGCACCTGTACATCCTCCCCGATCTCCTCTTGTTGCACTGCCCACAAGAAGCGGTGGTGGTGGCGGTGGTGGGCAACAGCCTCAACGTGTGCGGATGGGCCGCCGGGAAGTGAACGTCGGTGGACAGCATGGCGCAGCAAGGGTGCATCTGGAAGCTGCACGCAGCCCTGCATCGATAGGCGAATCCTCTGCTTGACTTGCCGCACACGTCGCACCGAGGCCACGACATCCCGCCTTTCGCTGGATTCAATTCAATATTACGTACCTAG
This sequence comes from Leonotis leonurus, assembly GCA_026898415.1. NCBI lineage: Eukaryota > Viridiplantae > Streptophyta > Magnoliopsida > Lamiales > Lamiaceae > Leonotis > Leonotis leonurus. The sequence goes on from JAPKLX010000037.1 coordinate 2,881,273, forward strand.
CTAATGAATTCAAGTGATATGAATATATACATACATACCGGATTTAGGCTTAGCATGGAAAATGAGCTGATGCTGGCCGTGGAAGCGGTGGTTGTCGAGGACCGGGGGAGAGGTGGCGCAGAAGTCGTGGAGCTGGAAGTCGCAGTCGCGGCAGGAGAATCTGCGTCCGGCGCCGTACTCCTTGCAGCCCCCGCAGCTGAAGAGGTCAGGAAGAGTCACTTGCACCAAAGGGTGTTTGGAGTGTGCGTAATGCGTCATTATGCCTTCTGCTGTCTCCGGTTGCATGGAGGAAGAGCGTTTCATTGGAAGAGATGTTTGAGATTTCATGGTGGATTGTCTCCGATATGCTAGCTGCTGCACTCTGCATGCATGCCTCAATCCTAATCACTCAAATACTGGAGTAGTAGGAGATTATACACATTATCATATCTAATGACACACACACACACATATATATATATATATCATCATTTTATTTAATTAATTCAAGTATTTAAATAAAAAATAATTAATGCCATAATATAGCTAGGAATTGGATATGGGCTTACTTTCCTAGCTAAAATTAAATATACGATCTCTTGGTTTGGTCGGGGAAAATTAATTAATTCAAAAGCAATGGGGTCCCAAGATGCCTGTGTTTGATTCTGTTATACGTTGAAAGTTGTTGTCCTGTGCAATTATACAAGAGAACAAATTTGTTTTGAGTTTTCACTTTTCAGAAAGCACATGCAAAAAAAAAAAAAAATAAGCTAGACACACACACACATATATATATGCTCCAAAGTCAAAAGATTTATCTTTATGCTCAAGGAATTGAAGTTATTAACCAATGGGATTTACTATAAGTTTGAATATTTATTTCTAATTAACTATATATGCATGGGATGGCAAAGAATCTAATTAAGCCTTTGAGAGAGCTAGGGGGTTCTTATTCGATTTAAAGTGGAAGCCCCAATCAAGAAAAATATGTGCAGCCTTCCTTTTAAATATGATGTTTTAAACTTTAAAGCAAAGAAAAAGGCAAGATTCATCGTTGAAGTGGGATTTTGAGCTCGTTTTTCCATATTGTGAGTTGTAAAGCAAATAACACAGTGAAATAAATTCCTCATTAAATCAATGGTGTCTACTGTGGCATGTTTGAAAATGTTAACTCCAACAATTATTCTAATATATATATATATATATATATTGCAATGCGTGCAGGGTATACTCATATATATTGTAAGAAACGAAACGAAATGTGTCGCTTAGTCATGCAACAAGTTTAATTATTACTTTATTCCTCCACAAAAAATAGCGTGATGATCTTATTATTCCTTTGGAAATATATATGTGATCTTTTCTTTTCTTGGCATGCATTTAAAAAATATTGAATATTTTAAACTTGAAAAAATATTCAATTTTTATAGATATTTTTCCAACCTTTCATTAAAATCCATGGCTCCTCCTCACAGCACAGCACAGCACAGCACACTCTTTGGGAAGAGATGGAGTATGTCTAAAGCTTGATTTGGTATGAATTTGTTTGTTTGGAAGGATATTACTGGATGTAGAGTTGGAAAAGGTTGAAATTGTTCCTAATATAATTTATGCAGTAAACAAAATAATTTTGTTTAATATTGGTACATGCCTATAATATTTGAATGAGTAATTGTTGTGGGGCAGAGTATATAGTTGGTTGGATTTGGGGCATGAATGAGGTGAGTGAGTTGGGCTTTTTTCAGATAGAAGAGCATACTGAATATCTAAGAAAAGCAGTTTGATTTGTTAATAAATTGTAAGGACAAGTAGGGATATAGAAATAAAATAGAGAATGGTGAAATTGTTGATTGGGCTTGGGCCCTGGTGGAGAGAGAGAGAGAGAGAGAGAGGTGAGAGACAGTCTGATATGAAATGTGAAAGGATGATTAGTCAAAGCGTTAAATTAATGAAGGAGATCGATCGATCGAGTCCGTAGAAGAGATGTACGTACGGTTATATATATATATATGTATAATAGTCCTACGCTACATGATAGCAATGGATATATATAATATATGGCCCACTACTCTCTAGTCTACTCCATCTATATATTTTACTACTGCATCATCCCATAGTCTACCATAATTATCCATCCCACTTGCCTCTTCAATTTTTCATATTCACACTAACTTTTAACTTATAAAATGCATGTTTTATTATCTCTATATATATACACGGATAATATATGATCCCTAACTAATAGTAATAGCCATAGGGGAAGCTAAGCTAAGCTAATGAGAGATGGAAAACAAACTCTAATTCTTTTAAGTAATTGAAGTAGTACGTTTCCTCCTTTCCTTTGCCTTTGGTGGCATGCAATGCAAGTACTGCCAATGCCAAGATTCATCTCATCTCATCTCAGCTCTATCTCATCTTATCACTTTCATTCATTTAATTATGGTAAGTTGTTTCATTACTTTATTCAACAATGCAATTTAGCTAATCCTCCAATCCCATGCATTCATTAATGAACACGTGCATGCGTTCCTCTGCCCTGCCCTGCCCTGCCCTGCCCTGCCGTGCCGCACACGTATTCAATGGAGTATTAATTAATACTCCTACGTACATACTATATGAAATTAAAGTCTCATGTGTTTAATTATACTAATTAATTAATCAATTAATAATGATCAACTTATTTTTATGGATATCCATTTAATTATATAGTAGGTATTTTTAAATAATTTATGCATAGATATATTTATAGAAATCAAAAATATTGCAATCCAATTTTATTCGGTGGATTTAGAACCGTAATCGATAGTCCTATTCTCAATTGTGACTATGTTGAGGACAATTCGGTTACAGTTTCAAATTTTGTGACTATGTTGAGGAACATTATATATATATAAATTATATGTATAAGAATATGTATATATATAATTATTTTCAATTTATTAATGTATTATAATTTTTATATTATATATATATATATATCAAATTAAAGGTATTGTCAAGATCTTTAATTTAATATGCATAATATTGTAAATATTTTTACGAACAAAATAAAATAATTTTAGGAGAGGGAAAATAAACCATAAAGTTTATAAAATTTAAAAATTAATTTATTCATAATACGTAAGTTAAACCCTAAAATAAACAATAAAATAAACCGTAAACCCTGAATCCTAAAATAAATTTTAAAACCTAAACCGGATTCAATTTGTACATGTATGTTATAAATTGTTTAATATTCAACTTATCTTGCTGCTGTATTGTATTGGCTCACAATATAGCCTTTTGTAATGAAAGGTACTGAGATCAAATCCTAATAATCATATTTATAGAACAATTATTTTGGGATTAGTATCGTACGAAGGATACCAAACATAGCCTTATTTAATATGCATGCATGTCTCTCTCATCTTTCAGCTTCCACCATTTCCATGTGAATACATTTGTTTATATATATATATATAATCGTCTTTTGTGCGTTATTTGTCTTTTCCTTTTTCAATGAAATGAGAAATTAAGAAGATTATCAAATTTTCATCTTTACACAAAGTAGTATTGTGTAAACAAGAAAGAAGAAGTAGAAGCAATTTTCCATGTTTAAACTATTACTACCTCATTTCAACATACATATTATGGTGGCTAGTTATAAAAGAAACACCAAAGTAACTATTTTCTCAAAGAGAGAGAGAGACTAGAGATGAATCCAAATTAATTTAAAAAAGAGTGTGTGTAAGTAAATGTATGTAATTGTAAAGCGTGTGGACACGTAAGGTTGGTTGGCAGGAAAAAAAGGTTATAAGAAAAGAAAGGAGAAGCAAGTAAAAGAAAGAAGGTAGTGAATGTGAAAGAAAGAAAGAAAGATAGAAAATGTGGTTAACGAGAAATTACGAAGAAAAAGTGGAGTAGTACTCCAAAAGAGATAGCAGCCGCGAGGGAGATGACTCAGTGACTCTTGTGAGAGAGAGAGAGAGAGAGAGAAGCCCAATCACTTCATCCTTTCATTTACTAGTTCATATTCTTCCCTTTTGTTCCTTTCTATTCGGCTCTTGCCGTAGCTCTCCCCCAACTTTATTCGGCTCTTCAGATTTAATCAATCTTCCTCTAGATTTATACTGCAAACATCCCTTCAAACCTTCTACTTAATTGTCTCCACTGGTAGAAGACGACGACCGCCGGTGGCCTTTTGGAGTCAAAAATTTGACCATGATTTTCAAGACCCGCTTCTCTATCCACTTACTCTTCAGATTAGTCCAATCAAATTCCACCAGTTTGGAGATAAATTCGTCTGATCCATAAAGGTGCTCCCTTCTTTTCTCCCTTGTTCTTATATGTATGTGTTTAACTGCAGATTAGTATATTGATTTCATCCTTATCTTGACTGATATCTTGGCTACTGATTGGGGTGGACTGAATTTCTGGATCCCCCTTAATTCTGTTTGAACTAGACTTAGGCCCAGTTTTTTGTGAATTTGGGTGTTCGTTTCGAGAAATTATTGGTTTGACCTAACTTTTTTTTTTGTCAATACTGTGATGGATGATCGTTTCGGCCTAATATTCCTACAGATTGTGTATTTTTGGTAAAATCATTTCAAGACCACATTTTTCATCAATACCGATTGTACGACTTTTTTCCTTTTGCCAAGTTATTGTATTTAATATTGTAAATGGATGAACTTTTGTGTAGCTACTATGATTATGCCACCAACAAGATGCTAACTAGAGCTATTTGTGTCGCCAACTAAAGTTATTGATTATATGGGCAAAGGTAACAAATTTGACAAGAAATAGAATAATGATGCTGCTCTACGTTTTACATGAATTTATTCTAGATTATGGCTTGATGACTGAGGTTTGATAGGTATGGATATATGGTCAGGGTGTGACATGTGCAACTCCTTACATTTGAAATCAATCAACCCATGAATATTGTCTTAGATTATATGACTATGCACCTAGTATTTTCAAACATGTCACAAAATGGGAGATCTTGATGGAGTTCTTGAATTTTCTTCTGGTTCATTTTATTCTAAAGCTCTGCCGGATTCCTTGTGTATCGATTTTATTATGGTGAATTTGTATTTTCCTTTATTCAGATTTTGGCGAAGTTTTGATCTCGCTCAGATGGAAGACGTAGGTGCACAAGTAGCTTCCCCAGTTGTTATCCACCAAAACATGACACAAAGATTTTGCAATCCACACTCCATAGCCAAGAAACGTAGTGTGCCTTTTCATTCTTCTAGTTTTATTAATCAGAATCCCTCTGATAACTGGAATTCTAAGTCCTGGGATTGGGATAGTTCAAGGTTCATTGCTATACCACTGCAATGTGATGGAGATCAAGTGACAAGCGGCTCACTGGTTCCACCAGAATTGGTAAGGAACAGAGAAACACATAATGGTGCTGTAAATCCTGCAGAGCCTAATCAAACTGAAAAGAATGATGAAAATCTTCTACTGAAGCTTGGGGGCAGAGAACAACAAGATGTGAGCAACGTCAGTCATGGTAACATGAATTTAATTGAAGAGCCACATCCTGTGTCAAGGTCCAACAAAAGAGTGAGATCTGGATCACCTGGTACTGCTAACTGTCCCATGTGTCAAGTAGATGATTGCACCAAAGATCTCTCTACTGCCAAAGACTATCACCGGAGGCACAAGGTGTGTGAGGTCCACAGCAAAGCTGGTAAAGCTGTGGTGGGTAAACAGATGCAAAGGTTCTGCCAGCAGTGCAGTAGGTTTGTGATGTTGACTGTTTCCATTTAGTATTCTGGATATTCAGTGTTTTTGCATTTTATTGTCACTTTGGCATGCTTGATAGCATTGGAGGATGTAGTTTAGGTTTCCACTTGGAATTGTGCAGTATATACTGGCACTGTTTTACTAAATTTCTGTGCTGATGCACACGCTGGACTATAGTAGTATTGATTTGTTTTTTCTATATCAGGTTCCACCCTCTGTCTGAATTTGATGATGGAAAGAGAAGCTGTAGGCGCAGACTTGCTGGACATAATAGGAGGAGGAGGAAGACTCAGCCTGAAGATGTTACTCCACGTATGTCAGCTCCCGGTGGTGCTCACAGTGATATCAACTGTGATGCGGATGTCATCAATTTACTGGCGGCACTATCTCGTCCACAAGGTATGGCTCTTTTATTGTCCTCGGAAGTCCTCACAAGCACGCATGAGAAATTATGCTAATTGCTCATTTCTTTAATCATAGGGAACCTAGAGGACAAGAATGCTAAATTATCATCAATTCCTGATAAAGATCAGCTGGTACAGATTCTTAGTAAAATAAATTCCTTACCATTACCAGAAATCTTAGCAGCCAAGCTACCTCATTTGAAGACTAGCAGTGGAAATTTATCTGATCACACACATTCTGAAAATCAGAACCAAATGAGTGCAAATGCTTCTTCACCTTCGACCATGAACTTACTGGCTGGTATTTCAGGAGTCCCTTCAGATGCCTTAGAGATTCAATCTCAGCTAAGCAAAGAGAAAAGCATGTCTGGAAAAAGTAAATCACCCTATTTTGACAATGCCACATGTCTAGATTTGCATAAAAGATCCATTGTGGAGTTTCCCTCTGTTGGAGGTGAGCGAAGTAGTACAAGTTGTCAAGATTCGCCCATGGAAGAAGTGGATTGTCATGCACCAGAGACATCTCCGAGTCTGCATTTACAGTTGTTTAGTTCCTCACCTGAAGATAATAGTTCGAGGAAATTACCGTTGAATGCAAGCTACCTTTCATCTAACAGTAGCAATCCTTCAGAAGATATATCACCCACATTTTCACCACCTCTTGTGCATGAGCTATTTCCAATGAGGACTTCCAGAGAAACAATGAAGAGCAGTCATCTATCAAATAGTGAAGAAGAACTTGCACATGCGAAATCGACCATGAGCAATGGGTGCAGTACATCACTTCGTCTGTTTGGCGGCTCAATTCCACCATTTGAAAATGGTTCAATTCAAAGTACATACCGAGCTGGTTATACATCTTCTTCTGGATCTGATCATTCACCTTCTAGCCAGAATTCTGATGCTCAGGTACTCACTGACCATCTTATTGATAAATTTTACCAAATTATTTATCATGCCATCTCTTCCTAGTTTCTGGATCGCATTTAACAGATTTTACGTTTTCTACTAGGATCGCACTGGTCGAATCATTTTCAAGCTATTTGATAAGGATCCCAGCCATTTGCCTGGCTCTTTACGTACTCAGGTTAGTATATGCTGATTTGGTTTGGCCATCTCAGGTCAGCGATTTTATTTGCTTGTAGGCAAGACCTGATGCCATTTGGTGCCTCTGTTTTCAGATTTTCAATTGGCTTTCCCACAGTCCGTCAGAAATGGAGAGCTATATCAGGCCGGGTTGCATAGTCCTCTCATTGTATCTATCAATGCCATTATATGCCTGGGATCAAGTGAGTGCATTCCGAGGAAGTATGTATGCTAGGCTATTGGAGCTTTTCATTGACCAGTTTTCTGTCCTTTCTGCAGATAGAAGAAAATCTTTTCGATTGTGTCAGTTCTTTAGTAAAAGGTGTTGATGTGAACTTCTGGGAAAATGGAAGATTTTTGGTTTGCACTGACAGACAAATGGCTACCCATAAGGATGGTAAGTGCTGCTGTTTCTGCACCTCTATATCAGTCCAACGACTGAAGGTTTTGGTCGTTTACCATGTCCATGTTTTTTGAAGAATTCTAATTTTCTTCATTTGATACTGTTTTCATTAAAACTTCTTGCTTTTGCGTACGCATCTTCAGGGAAGATCCGACTCTGCAAAACATGGAGAGGTTCCGTTGTACCAAAATTGGTATCTGTATTTCCTGTTGCAATTGTTTCCGGAGAAGAGACCTCTCTTGTATTGAGGGGAAGAGATTTGACAGCCCCAGGGACCAAGTACGTGATTAGTAGTTGATTGAGCTGTATATATGAATTCTTCCTTTTGTCCTTTATGCAAATTTTTTTGTTTGTGCACAGGGTACACTGCACACATGCAGATGGGTATGATATAAAAGAAGTTAGACCATCATCATTTCGAGGCACTGCAATTGATGAAATAAACTTGGGCGGCTTTATGATTAGTGGAACAGCAAGTAACATGCTTGGTCGCTGTTTCATCGAGGTGACAATTTTCGAAACTATTGGAAAAAAGAAACTCTGCATGTGGATTGCTGACATTTTTAATGTTTGCAGGTCGAAAATAGTTTTAGAGGCACTAGTTTCCCAGTAATTATAGCTGATAAGAACATATGCTATGAGTTGAGGCTCCTTGAGCCTCACATCGATGGTTCTGCTCAAGTCAATGATGATACTCCTACCGATCACCTTCAAAGTACAGGAAGGTCCTGGTCTAGGGAAGAAATTCTGCATTTCTTGGATGAACTTGGATGGCTGTTTCAGAGAAAAAGAAACTCTGCATTGTTTGAGGCCCCAGATTACAGGTTTAATCGGTTAAAATTTCTTCTTACATTTGCTATCGAGCATGACTTTTGTGCTGTGGTCAAAACACTCCTGGACATCCTGTTAGAACTAAACTTGGGCAGAAAAGGGCTAGTAATGGAGTCTACACGAATGCTGTGTGAAATTCACCCCTTGAACAGGGCTGTGAGAAGGAGGTGCCGGGGGATGGTTGATTTGCTTGTCCATTACAGTGTTATCGACCCTGATGATGCTTCTGACAAGTACATTTTCGCACCCAATTTGGCCGGACCTGGTGGCCTCACACCCCTGCATTTGGCCGCATGTACGACTTGTTCAGAAGACTTGATTGATGCCCTAACAAGCGATCCTCAGGAGGTATAGCATCTAATATCTATACGTATTGTGTTGTGAATAGTGAAAGTGAAGCTTGCTCTAACACGTGATTTCCGTATATATGTATGTATTTGTGTAGGTTGGGCTGCAGAGCTGGACTAGTGCATTGGATGCAAATGGATTATCTCCTTACGCATATGCCTTGATGAGGAACAATCATTCTTACAACGACCTCGTTGCTTGCAAAGTTGCTGGAAGGAAAAACGATGCGGTGTGTGTATCAATTGAAAAGCAGGTAGATGAGAAGAAGGGGGGCAGCAAGTCTTGTTCCATGTGTGCAGTGGTAGCATATCAAGGACAGAGAAAAAGGTTAGGAGGTTCACAAGGGTTGCTGCAACGGCCTTACATCCACTCGATGCTCCTCGTTGCTGCTGTTTGCGTATGCGTGTGCGTCTTCCTAAGAGGACACCCCTACGTGGGCTGTGTCATTCCGTTTGCGTGGGAGAACCTTGACTACGGGGCAACCTAACTTAACTTAACTTTCGTATGGTAAAAGAGTTATATATTTCCTTCACGTAATTATAATTCACAGAGAGAGAGAGAGAGAGAGAGAGAGAAAGATGGCTTAATGATGTTGAGTTGAGTTTAGGAGTTTGGACTGAATTAAGTAATGTATTATGTCTCATAAATCATCCTAAAGTATAGTGTAGTATAGTATAGTATAGTATAGTGTTATTCAATTCATTATTATTTCTAGTACTACTCTGGTTGTAGTAAGTTTAGACTTGGTAGAGGATAACCGTGCTGCTTTTCACCACCTACCTAAGTAGCCAAATAAATACTTACAAGGCATGGAGAAATATGCAGCAGAAATACTACCATGCATCTCTTCTCTCTCTGTCTTGAAGTTGGTTTGTTTGTTTGTTTGTTTGTTTATGAGTAAGTAGTGAGTTAGTTGTGCTTGTATTAATTAATGTAGTAAGTAATTGCCAACAAACATTACGATTCATTAATTTCAGCCCCACTCAACATTTACTTGTATGTATGTGTGTGTGTGGTTTATTTTTTAAATCAATCTGGTTGTAAAATTAATTTATTGAATTTCTGTAAATTAAACTACTCTATCATCTATCATATTGATTGGTAAGGCAGCTGCGGCCAAGTGCCAACTAATGGCTGAGTTTTGAGAGAGAGAGAGAGAGAGGTGTACTTTGTTTGTTTGTTTGTGCCAATTATGCAAATCATTAGCGAGGTTTAACTGGAACTTTCTTGATGATAATATTATTAAATATGCGAATTATGAATAAATTTAAGTTCCGTTTTTATTATTAATTAAGCAGTCTGATGATGACATCTGACAAACAATATTAGCCTGGCCTGGCCTGGCCTGCTCGCTTCTACGTACCAACCACTTGTCTCACTGGAATCTACTATAATATTAACTCTAGTATTTTTCAATTAAAATGTCTCTACACATATAAAATCTATTTTCATAATTATTTTTCCTATCAAATTTTAAAATAAGTTAGTTTTCAAAATTTACTTATCTTACAAAATTCTTTTCAATTTTTATATTTTAAGTTTGTAATGCTATTATTTTAATTATTTATTCATCACTAATTGTTTTTATACTCTTTATTTTTTAAAAATGGTAAAATATGATATTTTATTTAATTACGTACAATTTTCTAATTTTCTAATTTCATCATTTCATTATTTTTTTTAATATTTATTATGATATTTTCTATGATATAATTAAAACCACCACTCTTCCATATTCACAATACTAGTATATATTAAGCAGCACTCTTCCAAATCCACAATTACAAATAAAACAGTGTATATCGAAAATATTAATCGTACGCGAAAACTGGACAAGAAAAGGAGCTGCTCCTTTGTCCATTTCTGCGTTTCATTTATTATTTTCTTTGTTCTTTTCCTCCCTCCCTTTTGGCAACTTTATCAAATTTATTTATGTAGTACCAAATAAAGAAGAGAGGAATGTACAGATTAGAAATATATATATTATTATATTTATCTACGCAATCGATTCGTGCTTGCATGTGTTGCAGTTGTGTTGTTGCTTATATTTTTCCCAATTTTATATTTATTCACCAAAGAGTAGTACTGAATAAGACCCGAAGAAATTATATATGATGTCCCATTTTAACATTATATATATATATATCCTTAATTTACGAAAACTCACAGCTTCATTCCATTAATTCCGCTACATGTTTTCTATATATATATTGTCAATTACTGGACAATATAACATTCCTCTAATTTTGGATATGCCAAAAAGAAAACAATAATTATTGGTTTGAGACCAACGTAAGTAGTCAATGCATGATAAATTAAAAAAAAAAAAAAGATAGGTGGAATCCAATTATTCGAAGTATTAATAATGAGGTGAGTGTGAGGTGGGTCGTACATGTGAAGTATTTAGTAGGATAGAATTAATAATGCCACTTGTTGGGTGGGTAGCTATTGTAATTAATTGGAGTACATGATATGATTTGGTAAATGCATTTAAGCATAAAAAGTAGTAGTGATTAGTGAGTCAACAGATAATTAAAGAAATCTAATTGAGTTGAGACAGACGACGCATCTAGTCTTGGATTGGATAGCGATCGACTATATATATAGACTAGTATATAGTATATACTAGCTACTGCACTGCTATTCTTCTTTCTATATTTGGACCAAATTTTAACTAAACCTCTAATCATCATGATCGATCATCCTGGATTAGGATTTAGAAATACCCAACTCCTTTTATTTAGCAATTCCTCTAAAAAACAACTTTCTATTCATGCAGTGCTCCACAAGCTGAAGTTTTAATAATTATATATATACACACGCTCGGCTTGATAATAATCGGTATATATAATCAAGTTGTTTATTTGGTTAATAATCAATCAGTATAATATTTCCTAATCAAAATTTTATGGGGTCGCTTACTTTTTTGATAAAAGAAATACGGAGTGCATTGCGGTAAATAAAAGGAGATCCAGGGGTACATAGATATGCCTTTATATAAATATGCAAATTGCAAGACACAACACAATTACACAACTGGAGGAGGAGGAGGAGGCAGCCACCAAATTAAAATTAAAAAATGTTAATTTAATTGTTATATTCATCCAACACAACACAAGCAAAGGAAAGGCAAAGGCAGAGGCTGAGGCTGAGGCTGTCGGTGAAATCTTTTATCGAGGTTAGCGGTGGTCAATATCCTCCTCAACACTAACAACACAACACAACACAACACTCGTCTCCTATGAAGAAAGACGGTGCTCCGCTGCCCCTTGCCGCCGCCAACCCCGTCACCAAGATCTTCCTCTGCTTCGAGACCAGATCCTTCCTCGCCACATTGCTCGGGATTACCCTCGTCGTCATCGTCTGGAATCTCCAGCCTTACTACGACAACATCCGCTGCGCCTCCGCCGTCGCATCTCTTCCGATTAAGTCCGCCGCCCCCCTCCCGCTCATGGATGACCCCGACCCCAACAAGCGGACCTTCCGAGCCTACGGAAATGCCGCCGCCTTGTTCGTCCAAATGGGCGCCTACCGCGGCGGCGCCGCCACGTTCGCGGTGGTGGGGCTTGCGTCGAAGCCCATCCACGTGTTCGGGAAGCCGTGGTACAAGTGCGAGTGGGTCCCTAACAACGGCAACGCCTCGGTCAGAGCCAAGGCGTTCAAAATGCTCCCCGACTGGGGCTACGGCCGCGTCTACACCGTCGTTGTGGTCAACTGCACCTTCGCCGAGAATCCCAACGCCGACAACGGCGGGGGGAAGCTGATGGTGTACGCCTACTACGGCGAGTCGCCGCGGCGGTACGAGAAGTTCACGGCGCTGGAGGAGGCGGCGGGGGAGTACGAGGAGGCCAAGTACAAACCCCCGCATAAGTACGAGTACCTCTACTGCGGGTCGTCGCTGTACGGGAATCTGAGCGCGGCGAGGATGAATGAGTGGATGGCCTACCACGCATGGTTCTTCGGGGAGAAGTCGCATTTCGTGTTTCACGACGCCGGAGGGGTGTCGGCGGCGGTGAAGGCGGTGCTGGAGCCTTGGATCCGAGCGGGTCGGGTCACGCTGCAGGATATTAGGGCGCAGGCGGAGTACGACGGCTACTACTACAACCAGTTCCTGGTGGTGAACGACTGCCTCCACCGGCATCGGCACGCCGCTAACTGGACTTTCTATTTCGATGTGGACGAGTACATTTACATACCCGACGGCGGCACTCTGGAATCTGTGCTCGAGGATTTCTCCAACAACACACAGTTCACTATTGAGCAGTATGCAATGTCCAGCTCCCTCTGCTTCAAGGATGCATCCCGCAATTATTCGAGGTACTAATTGATACTCCATTGCTTAATTCCAAAGGAGAAACTAGTTAGTTAAGGGGGATGAATAAATATATTGATGTGATGATCGATCAGGGAATGGGGGTTCGAGAAGCTGGTGTTCAGAGACGCGAGAACGAAGATAAGGAGGGATCGGAAATACGCGATCCAAGCGAAGAACGCGATGGCGACGGGGGTGCACATGTCGGAGAATGTGGTGGGACCCACCCTCCACAAAACGGAGGCGAGAATCCGTTACTACCACTACCACAACTCCATCACCGTCCACGAGGAGCTCTGCCGCAACCTCCTCCCTCCCGCCGCCACCAACGCCACCACTTGGCTGGACAAGATCCCCTACGTCTACGACGACAACATGAGCAAACTCGCCCCCGTAATCAAACACTTTCAGAAGAATACTAGTATCGCCATCAACTGCAATTAAGCAGCGCTGAATATATATATTTTTCTTTATCTAAATTATTGTTGTTATTATTATTATTATTTCCCCCTGTATAAAAAAACTTGTTCATTGCCATATTTTTGTTTCATTTCTTTTTCTCAATTGCTGCTTTTTTCTAGCTATTATGCTATTCTCTTTGATGGATCGATCGGATGCTTAATTGGGAAAAAGAAAAGAATGGGTATCCCCCACCGACACAATCATTCTCCACCCAATGATTCTCATACTGTTAAGACGGTACGTGGCGTTATAGCGTGATAATTAATTAAGGTCAAAAGTGCATTCATTTAATATTTAGTAATTTAAAAGACAATCGTAATCAAATCAAATAATTGGACCTGCATGTCGATTTAGTCTGTGGTGATAGTATGGTATGGTGTCCCCCACACCACCGCTGGCTGGGCTGGCATTAGTGAGGGAGGGAGGGAGAGATAGAGCAACAACATTAATTAATCATGTCATGTCCATTAATAAATACCATTGCTAATTAAGACACATGTATACAGCTGCAGTGCAGTGCAGGTTGGATCTGTGTATCGATTTCAATCACTTTTAATTAGACTCTTTAATTAATTTATGCTAGCTGCTAATGCGCCTTGCTATTTGGAGGAATATGAAGTAATGTTTGTTGGAGGTGGTAATACATAACAGTACCCGTTCTCAAAAAACACATGACTACATTACCCATTGCAAAAACCCATTTCTTTTGCAACCATGCATAATTTATCCAATTTCTAAATTATACTTAAAACCATTTTATAACATTAATGATAAATGGATTAATTAAACCATTAATGATTTGGCACAATAATTCACTATTTTTTCTAACCACCGGAAAAAACTTCGTAAACCGCTTGGGGCGATCTGAAATTTTCCTAGCAAATTTTTAGTCATAATTTCAATCTAATCATATATCATGCCCATCGCACTTCCGTATAAATAAATTCTATATCAATACCAACTTTATTAGGGATGAAAACGGATTGGATACGGGCGGATAGTGCTTGTCCCGTATCCTAACCCATATTTTTTTTTCGGATTCGGATTCGGATACGGGCAAGTCGGATTCGAATACGAATTCGGATTATTCGGGATACGGACACGGGACGGATATGGTACGGATCCGGATCGGATTCGAATAAATATAATCGGATAATATATTTCATACAAAAACTGTTGACGCAATATTTTATAAAAGAACTAATACAAATTACAAGAATTGTATCAATTAAAAAAATACAATTTTTAGGATCAAGAAAGTACAAAATAAATTAGATAATTAAACACAAAGTATCTACCAATAATGAAATATACATCTTGAAATATAATTCGAGAATTCAAAATTGGCAAAAAGTAGTTTGCAAAGTTTAAGTGACAATTATGTGTGACAATATGCTCACACATTATGTGTGACAATATGCTCACACAAAGTTTAAGTGACATTATGTGTGACAATATGCTCACACATTATTATAGTGAGGGTAAAAGTTCAGTTTCTTCTAGTGATATATATAATTCCACACATTCATAATTAAATTTTAAAATAACATTTAGGAACTAAATTAAAATTAGATTGTTACACACACATATATATAATATAAATAATAAATATTTAAAAATTTCGGATATCCGGATTTATTATGCGGATAATATCCGACAAAATACGGGAAATTTTGGATACGGGCGGATATTATGTAATTCGAATCGGATCCCGGATCCGAATTCAAATTTTCGGATTCGAATATGAATTTTACCGGATACTGATTTTTCATCCCAAATTAAATCTCAATCGAATACGGTTTCAGATCGGGCGGATAATATCCGCCCAGATTTCATCCCTAAACTTTATACCTCTTTGACCGATAAACTGTCGGGTCGTATCCGCCGGAATTTTTAGGGACCGTGTCCAACCACCCGGAGCACTATATGGTTTCCCAACATTGATTCCTTCAAGAACTTGCAGCACAACCCTCGTTCGTTTCCTACTCGAGGCGTATAGGTTTTGGTTGGTAAGATAGAAAATATAAATTTGGAAGATGATGAACAAAAGCTCAATCTTTTTATTAAGGAATTATAAAATATCTATTACATACTAAGTGAATCTCATTTAGGGAGGAGACAAACTTGTTTAGCTACCTATGGTAGCTGAAAATGAAACTCGCATAAGTTAGAAATGAAATACAATGTTTATTTTGAAGAAAACATAGAAGATGTTTCGATGCCCTAAACTTCCTCTATAGTCTGGTTTATATAGGATTCTCTAAGCCTCCTATACTCGCTGCATTATTGCCTCACATTCCTTATCTTGTGGATGATCATTTTTTCACGTGAAGCTGGGTCCAGATAATGCTGTCGACACCATTATCTTGTAGTGGTCGGACCCCTTACTTGAATTATTTTTTGAAGTTAGTGGTCTGTCTCCATTATTGTTCCACCGACGATTCTTTTTTGGGTGGAACGTCTAGGGCCCTCGGAGCTCGTCCTTTCAGGGAAGTAATCTTCTCCCCATACTCATTGGCTCATAATTTCTTCTTATCCTGTTTAGGTAAGAAGCTTTTTCCGAACTCAAGTTCTCGTTGGGATGGGCAGTCCGAACAGATCTTGGACTCCCAATGGCCAAAGTGAGCCATGTTAAAGAATTTGCGATGAGTTTCTTTACTCATTGACATCTTGTTTTCCCACAGAAGAGTTCTTTTTCTTTCGAACGACTCCTCCGCGAACTTGGTTGTTTTTCCTGTCATGTAATTTAATAGGAATGTTCCATTCGTCGAGTTATGAAAGAACTTGAATGGAAACTTGACTTTGTCCATCTCCGTGAGACAAGACCCATAATCTCCATGCTCGCCTTGTTGTGATTTGATCATCAAAAATTGAGGCGATCATTGGAACATCATTAGATGGTGCTTTAATTTGGTTAAAGGCATCCGTCCGGGGTCGTCGTATCCTTATGTAGTGAAAGGTCTCATGATTTTCCTTCCCTGCTGGTTCTGGTGCTGCACTTATGAAATACAACTCCAATGTATCACCTCGGCAAAATTGTTCATTATTTGCCTAGGTTTCGTGCATTGCTTACTGGATCCATCGAGGTAGACCCTTGATCTCTGAAAACGATGGAGACAGAATATAAACTGAGGCAAGTGCCCCAAATTCATACCACTGCTTGACATCTTGGGGTTTTGATCCCGACATCATCCAAACCCGTTGATATTTTTCCTAAACATCAACCCTGCTAGAATTAGGATTGATACCTACTCTTGTAAGTAGTTTCTCCCAGTTCGCCTAGTAGGCCTGTTCAGAGGAGGAGAAAATAATCATGTTAGTATTAGCCTCAGATTTGTCTGTCATCTGCCTGAGACTAATCTCTCCCTCTTTTTCCCCAGAGGTGGCAAGTTGACATGATGGTTCAGGTGGTGAAACCTTTGCATCATCTTTTTCTTGAGTAAGTGGTTCAGACTCCACTGACTTAGAACTTGCTCGAGGGGTATTCGATTCCCCTTATGCCAGTTTAGGTGCCGAAACACGAAACTCTGCTTTTTCCAGAGGTTTTCTAGAAGCCCGCATGATTGACTTTTCCAATGCTGACCCTAACTGAGTAAAGGTCAACAAACAGGCTCGTATTCTACCGAAGACTTTTGTCTTATTGGTAGATTGCGTTTTCCCCATCTGATCAGCATGGAGAGTGCACTCGTCCCACTCCTCAAGAAGCATTTCCAAGTTTTTTCGGAGATGTCTTTGGGCCAGGATGATGGATCTAATCTCAGCAGACTCCATCTTCAGTTAAAAAATCTACAAGAACATTTTCATGAGATTTTAACACAACAATATCATAAACATAATATTGACATAAAACTTGCCATCTAAGTAATCTAGCCTTTTCAGGCTTTGATTATATGTTGTTTTTTAGGAAAGCTTTAACATGTGTATTGTCAACTTTTAAAGTAAATTTCTTTGCTAATAAAAATAAAGGCAATTTTTTAAAGGCCTTCACAACTGCGAAGAATTCGTTTTCGTTGATATGCCATCTAATGGTCTCGTTTTCTGGGAACAATCCACTACAATATCTACACGGTTCTTCCCCATATGGAGTAATCTTCATTAGGATAGCTTCTCACCAATGATCATTCGCATCTGTATAGAGGACCAAATTGTCCTCATCTTGTGGTATTGAGAGCTTTGGGAGATTTCTACATTCCTCCTTTAGCTGTTTCATTCCTTGTCGATGTTCTTCCGTCCAGATGAATGGAACATCCTTTTTTAGCAAGATTTTTGATAAACATTCATGCAAAATTAACCACTCCTAGAAAACTTTGAAGTTGTTTTTTCTCTTTCAAATTTTTTGAAAAAATTTTGTACCTTTTGTAAAATATGATCTTGTAAACTAATTCCAGATTCATCTATCTTGATTTCGAAAAAATCCATTTTTTGGGTTGCAATTACTGCCTTCTCTTCCGATAGCACTAATCCTTCCTTGTAACAAACATATGCAAATAATTCAAAATGTTTGATATGTTCATCCATATATTTTGATGTTATTAGTATGTCATCAATATAGACAAACATGAAAGAAAAGTAATCTTTAAAAAGATTATCTATTTTTCTCTGAAAAATCTGGGGAGCATTAGCTAACCTCATTGGCATTGCATTCCAAACAAAATGCCCTTTTGGTGTTGAGAAAGCTTTAAGTTTCTTACTTTCTCCCTCCATACGAATCTGGTAAAATCTTGATTTGCAATCAAACTTTGAGAAGACCTTAGCATTTCGTATGCAGTTAATAAGGTGATCTCTACTTGAGATAAAATATCCACAAACTCAAGAATATCATTAATCCCTTTGTAATTAATGACAAGTCTGTGTTTACCTCTTTTGATCTCACCATGATTCCTTACCAGAAATCATGGACTACTATAAGGGGAATTGGCTGGCTCAATCAACTTCAAATGAAAGTGTTCCTTGATAATGACTCTCATATCCTCCTGATCTTTTAAGTTTATCAGGATTGGTCGGAACCTTACGAACTCATGCACCCTTTATGGCTTTACTTTTAAGGTTTCTTTGAGTTGGTTCTTCCCCCACCATGCTAAAGGATTCTCATTGTAGCATCTCGAGATTTTTCTTTTAACATCTGCAAGAGAAACCTGCATTTCAACTTTAATTTCTATGTTAGTAATTAAAGATATCTTAAGGATATGGATTTCCTTAATTTGAAGATCCTTTCCTCAGATACAACTAAGCACTGCTTCACTGAATATTTTTTGATCTTTCATTTTTGGTTGACGAAGTTTGCCTTCATTCTCACCACGTTTGCTGCGAAAAACTACTGGTATTTGACGATTAAAAGCCCCTTGCAACCGTTGAACAATGATTTTATGCTCACAATTGGTTGTGAACACCAATCTTCTCCTTTCATTGTCATGCGTGTATCTTTTGAACATCTGTAGGAAGTTATTTTCCAACATAATATCTGTTCTAGTATCATGAAAATAGATTGGTAGAGTTTTTTAACTTTATACCAAGATGTTTGATCCGCTCCCCAATTAATATTTCCATCTCTTTTACTCATTTGGATAATAGTAAAATTCTTTAAAAGAAATCTCTTCCAGCAATTTGTGGTAACGTATCATCAACTTTTGCTGAGAAGATTCCTCTTCTTGCTGTGCAAATTTCTGCATTTGAATCAATATAGGCAGCGAAGTATTCTGCCTTATATTTTTCATATAACACCCCGATATGAATGTATATAGAGAATGAACTCGTCATACGATAGGATTCCCTTTTCCTCTATCGTAATTCTCATTCCATTGTCAACTTATTTTCAAGGTTTGTATTTTTTCAGGAAATTAAATCTTAGAACCAGAACATCTTCGCGTCCTGCTCTACCTTTGATCTCCATAATAAAACCCCCAATGTCCAGGATTCCATTGTAATGATTGATATCGGGATGTTGTAGATAATACAAGACACTGCATGAAAAGTTATTTTCTCATCTTTTAGTATCAAATTTGATCTTCATTCCTCTCCATCCTTCTGGGCTCTTCAGATTAACTGAAACATTTATCTTCCATGGTGATTGAGGTTGACTCTCTTGGATAAGTTTCCTTCCAAAAGATTGAGATATAATTCTATCTCCTTGGAAGGATAATCTTCTTGTGCTTATCCTAAGACTTTGATCATGTCTTATGACCGACCTTTTTTGAATTTGAATGTTGACTTCCCTTCTTTGTGGAATTTCCATTCTGTCGGGACCAATGGTTGTTTTCACATTCTTGAAAATATCAGGTATATCGATGAATTGATTTCCTAAGAATAACTCTGCATCATGAGAGTTGGAAAGTGCATACGAAATCTGATATGTTATTGAATAAGGTGTGTTTCCCTCATCTAATAACTCCTTTCGTTTGAAATCTTGATAAAGGGTTTGGGCTTTACTAAAGCCCGAGTCGTTGAGATTGTAGGCAATCTTGGGATAAATAATCCTAACGACTTGACCCGCACAAAGATTACCCGCGATGGTTCCCTTCACTGAATCTTGCAGGTTTCAAATCCTCCTATCATATATCGCTATGTCAATTGGAGCGTCAATCCCTGTGAACGTCATTGATTTGAACACCAGCTGTATTGCCCTAATATGTATCAATTTCATTTTCTTGACAATCTATGGTTTAAGCTTTTTCAAATCCTCGCGTATGTCGCTTGCTGGAATCAATTGCATCTCCACTTGATTTCCAGTAAACTCGATTGGGAGTGACATCTCTCGTCTGGTAATTCCGTAGACGATGTGATATTTTCTTCTTTCTAGACTGAAGTTCCTTAGAACACTGTTTAGATTTCTTGCATTAAAGCCTTGATACTTTTGAATGTTCAAGCTTTTCTTCATGATTTTGTCGACCAGGCTTGGAGAGATCATAGTTTGACTGGAAAATCCAGTCCGATTTTCTCTTTCTTGATGACAAGATTATGCTTCAATCTAACGATGATGTAGATCCATCAGATTCTTCTTCTTCACTAAGGATTTCGTCCTGCTCGTATACCAACTCTTGGTAGTAGATGGCATCTTCAATGTCTGGTGTAGACTCGAACTTTTGCATGCTTCTTTGTTCATTGTCTGGACAATTTGTTGAAATGTGCCCCTTTGCCCCGCAGGTCCAACAATTGCAATCCTTAAAACTTTCGTTAGCTCTAGTATGATCTTTTCTGAAAGTTTTTCTTGCTAGAGTTCTTCCCTGGAAACGGTTTGAGCTGGATCCTTGGAATGAACTCCTGCTTCTGGCTGGTCTGCTTCTTTGTCCGGTTTTGTAGGATCTAGCCTTCTGTCTTGACCACATTGTCCTTGGTTTCCAAGATTTTCTTCTTGGATTTCTTTCTTTGGAATAAGGTTGGTACCTATTCCTCTTGCTTTTTGTTATTGATGGCTCGCCTCCAATAACCACTGGAAGATCATTATCTTCGCAATTTAGAGGAGCTGCTTTGTTGATTCTTCGCAGCTTCTTCAGGTTTTTATGAGTGGTGGCTTGTTGACACCACTCTGAAAGCTTTTGATGTACATAAGACATCCTCTTGACGATGTTGTCATTATCTTTTGGGATATATTCCCTGATTAACACCTCTCTCCACGGGCTTAGAAATTTTAAGAAGAAAATTTTCTTTGCAATTGTTTCATTAGCTTTTGACTGATGTTGGTAGATCGTGAAGAGTTGAATGAACTTATTGAGCGCCTTTTGATCTAAGACAACAAGCCTTAGATTATAAAGCGCCAATAAATAATTTCTTCTTTTCTCTTTATCGAAACCTTCATAATATCATTCGCCTATGAAATGATCTTTGAATAAGATACTCATCATTCAGATAATTTCAGTATAGGATTGCTCAATGAAGCATTGATTTTTCAACGCAATGTGGAATCCTTCCCAAGCGATTTTCACCACGCCTGCAAGACTAGTTTCAAGAATTTTCATTAGTCCTTGTTTGTCGAGGTCGAGTGTTGCTGCTGCAATCGGCATCGATCCTCCCCATTCATTTATTACTGATTCACGATCCTTGAAACTAACTTCATCAAGATCAAACATCACTCCATATGAATGAATGAGATCAAAAGTGGCCTTTCCAACCGGTGAATCTTGGATTCTGGGTTGTCACCTCCTTCTTGTTCTTTCCATTAGTACGGCCTCATCTGGTATAGTCGAGGTATACGATGGTCCTGCATGAAAATCACGGGCTGCCCTCATGACCTCTTCTGGTGGCGCTTGTTGATTTAGCCACACTGTTATGTGTGCTGGAGTATTGGCTTCCACCATCTGATGTTGGTTCATCTTGAGATTAACCACCTTCATGTTAGCAAAAGATTCTTCTAGCTCTTGTAGAACATCAAGTCCGATTCTTTCAAGGTGATTCATGATTTTTCACCTTGAAACATTCGTACATATCTTTCTACTTGAGGATCTTTGCCCTTTTCCTTTACAGGTAAATGATATTTTGGTCCTTCAGTGAATAACATCTTGTTCCTCTTTTCTGAACGAGATCTGTTCTCTAATTGACCTACTCGACTATGAATATCATTCAAGATGGTTATGATTTCATCTTGTTGAGTAGATATTCAGTTTATCTCCTGGGGTACTCTGTACAGGCAGTTGCCGTAGTTTTGCACCGTCTTCTGGATTTCCCTTAAATCAATCGAGAGTTTTGAATTATCAGAGTTGATTTCTTGGAAGACTGGAGTGAACTCCCTTCTTTCTTGGCTCATTTGGAATGGGTAGGATTCCTCTGCGTTTCCACTTCTCTTTAAAGTGAACGGCTTACTCGGAGTAGATCTTGGTATCTACTCATCATGACGATAATCCGTAAACTTTTATTTACGGATACAGGACCATGAGTCATTTCGTCTAACTTGTCAGCCCAAAAAAGAAATTTTTCTTGGTGCTTACTTTCAGTAATCTCCAAATTTTGGAGAAAATACTTGTAACAAAAGCATCTGGACAATTGTCCGGATCCATATTTTTCTTGATGTCTCCTCGGTTAGGATAAATAATATTATGTACTCCATCCGTCCCACTAAGCATGACATATTTTTTTTCCGGCACGATTATTAAGGAGAGTGTATAAAGTAGTGTAAGAGTGATAAAGGTGGTAAGGTCCACATCTTTTTTAAGAGATAACTTTTACTATTTTTGGAATGTGCCGAGCTTAGTGGGACGTCCTAATAATAGAAGTGTGCCAAGCTTAGTGGGACAGAGAGAGTAATAAATAAATTATAATTCCTTAATAAATCTAAGACTTTGATACCATTTTTATAGCACGGATAATATATTGAAATTAATATATTATTGACACAATAGAGAATATTTTTTCCGTAAATAAGCACAATATTCAAGAACAAATAATATCAGAAAGTGGATTTAAAACAAACAGTACAATCAAATGAGTATTTTCTTGATAGGTTCTTACAAAATGGGTAAAATATTTATGTGTTTTTTGAAAATGACTAATTTGTTTTTCCACCCTTGTTGGAGTTGGATTCTTTAGTAAATTATTATATGTGTATGGCATGTGCTTTAATTATAACACAATTCAGTGCTAGCTAGGTAGACGGTGGAATATAATTCAATGATGCATGCAATTGCAGCACATGCATGCCTTAAGTTTTCACTCATCATCATTACCCTTACCCCTATCTACCTTTTCTTTCTTTCTTTCTTTCTGTATATATTATTTTTACCTGACTTGCATGCGCAATTCTAGCTAGCTAATTTTAAATTATCTTTATTTTTATTTGGAAAATAATCTAATCTAATCTAATCTTATCCAGAGAGAGAGCGAGCGAGCTAGCTAGCTGGCTAGATTACCAATTAGATTAGACTTATGCTCGATTCATCTACACTTGAAGTTTTTAAAAAATTAAACAGTATGTCGACGTTCTAAACATATATACGTACATGCATCACCGTGAAAACTGGGCACGGGACCAGGTCGATCCATCAACTAGAACATACATATAAATAAATAAATATTCCAACATAACGAGAAGAGAACCAAGTAAGTAGAACACCCTGCCTTCCTTTCCTTTCCTTTCCTTTCCTTTCCTTTCCTTTCCTATAAATGTTAAGGTAGCTATATTTGGGCCACCAATTAAGATTATCACTTGGGCTAACTTAGTTCCCCGGCTTGCCCCCTTCCCTTCTCCACGTTAGCTTAGCCCTCAGGCCCTAACTCTAATATTATTGCATTTTTGTAGATCCCCCATCGACTAATTCAATTTTAGGATCACTTTCAAATTCATGACATAAAAAAATGCACACTGTCGATTCATTACTAACCTAAATTATTACTACAGTGCTAAATTAAAGTGCACGTTTTTATCCAGTTTTATTATAAGGACTCCACTGTGCATTGAAATTAATTAATTAATATAATAAAAAGTTAGAAAGAAATTAATATATTATTGGCAACAATAAATAAATAAATAAATAAATGAGTTTTGAAAATAAGATGATAATAGATATTTGTTTAATGTTAAAGACATTCGTGCATGGGTGTGTGAGCGATCGATCATCAGCACAGCACTGCACGCAACTACTATATATTTGTGGTTCACTAGAGAATATAACTAAAGTGAGTGGACTGGTTGCAATTGCATGGTGTAGAAAGAATATGAAATGAAGAAAAAGTTGAAATTAAAAATCCACATCATCATCAAACTAATTCCAAGTCGACGGCGGAGAGCAATCAATGACGTACGCAAACGCCAACTTGTCTAATTAATAAAGACATAGTATAATACTAATTACTAAAAAAGAAGAAAAATTAAGAAAAGCAAAATCCAGGAGTGGTGTTGGTGTGCGCGTGGCGTGGAATATATTTTCGCCATGTAAAATTAAAATCCCGTCCTTTTTAAAAAAAAATAAAATCCAGTTTGGCACGCTTCCTTCCTTACATTATATAATATAATTATCCATAATATTGCAAGTGCTACTAACTTAAGAGTTATCCTAATTATATATATGATATTTATGGTTAATAAAATGGAAATTGCGACCGCCTCGTAAATAAAAATAGATATCCTAACTAGGGAGGGGAGGGGGTCATTTTCATGGTTCTAGTGTATTTATTTATTTTCTTCCTCTCCCCCAACCCCAATTAATCCTCCTCCATCATATACATATCATGATCTCCCACCGCTCAGACTATCTTAAACCTCTTTTCTTCTCTTCTCTGCACTGCTCTTCTTTCTCTCAATCTCCTTTTCCGTTACATATATATAAACACTTTAAACAAGAATATAATTATTAATTTACAGCTGCACACACATATATATATATAGCCCTTTCTGGTATTGTTTGCTGCTACTAATTATAATTAGTTTTGCGAATTGAATCTGGGTTTGAATATATATAATACTAATGTGGGTTTGTGTTTTGGTTGCTAGATTATTGGTCCGCGCCATCATTTGGGTGACGTAATCGTGGTGACTGGTAAGATATATGTGTATGTGTGTGTAGTTGAGATTAAATGAAGGAGTGTGTGTTTGGTGTTGGGGTTTAATGAAATGAAATGAATTGATTTGAGGAGTTGAAGAAGAAATGGGGCCGGGGCCGGGGCCGGGGCCGGCGTGGCTGAAAGCTATGCTTGGGGCAGAGTACTTCACGCCTTGTGGGATACACGTGGATGCCAACAAGAGCGAGTGCAACCTCTTCTGTTTGGATTGCATGGGAAATGCCTTGTGTTCCTACTGTTCAATCCACCACAAGGAACATCGGCTTGTTCAGATACGGAGATCTTCGTATCATAATGTGGTGAGGGTTGGGGAAATACAGAGGTACATAGATATAAGCTGCATTCAGACATATGTTATAAACAGTGCTAAGATAGTGTTCTTGAATGAGAGGCCGCAGCCCAGAGCTGGCAAAGGCGTCACCTTCACTTGCCAAATCTGTCATCGCGGCCTCCCCGACTCCTTCAGATTCTGCTCTCTTGCCTGCAAGGTCCGTACTGCCTACCTACCTTATTTTGATTTAATTACCTTCCTTCCTACCTACCTACTTTAATCAATTTCATTTTCTTTTTTTACAGTTGAATGGAATGAAGAGAGGTGACAAGGACCTCACATTCACCTGCCACAAATTACTTAATAAAAACGGGAGCGAAGAAGAAGAAGAACAACAAACCTATCATCATCATCGTCAATTGGATTATGATGAAATGAAGATGAAGATGAAGATGAAGATGAAGACGAAGATGCAGATGCAGAGCATGCCTAATAATGCTAATAGTAATGCATTGTACAGCCGTATGTGGTCGGAGTCGAGCAGCTCCGGAGATGAGGGAGCTGGAGGAGTTGGTGGTGGTGGTGGCGGCAGCCTCTCTCCGGCCACTCCCCCTTTAATGTACAACCACACCAACTCCAGCCGCAGAAAAGGCGTCCCCCACCGCTCTCCTCCCTTCTAATTAAACTCCATCTCAATACCATATATATACACACACATACATTCAGTTAAGGTTTGATGGATGCATGCGTATATATAATATATATGTAGCTTGATTGTAAAAATTAGTTCTGTATATCAACTAGCTAGCTAGGTCGTCACACATGTATATATATATAGATTTCGATGAGCTTGTTCATGTAAATATATACCACAAATTAAGAAATATTGCATATATACCTAGCTACGTTTGGTTGCTTTACTTTAATTATCGATCATGATCTTTTTTATTTAGTGTGCTTTACTTTAATTATCGATCATGATCATTTTTTATTTAGTGTGGAAGAAGAAGAACCAATTAAACTAATATCTTGTGGATTAATTCTCGAGATGATTCTAGATCGATCTAATTGTTTTGTTTTAAAAATCAGCGAAAAGTTTGGCCGGGTAAATTTATGTATATGTGCACATTATATTGACATGTACTAGTATAATAGTTACGTTGTTCATTATATATATGTGTATATATAAAGTAATATTACACGAGTCGAGTCGAGTGGCGCAATACATTGATGCTTTAGTTAAGACTACAATTGACTGATCGACTTGTGTAATATTATTAAGTATTGATCGACTAAATTAATAATAATGCTGAAACAGAAATATTAAAATGGGCGGTGTAAAATCATTGATATATATTTCGTGTCAAAAGAAGCTTAGGAGGACACGTAACTAGCTCTTACTTTCTCCACCATTACCATTATATTGATACCGACTCCCAAATACACAAACAAATACTTTCATTCAATTCATCTTTACTTTATATATATATACATATCATTTTCTAATTTCTTTATTTTTCTTCTCGAATATTATTTATTGTTGTTCTTATTAATTATACGTATCACGTATTCAGAATGTTGCAGCACCACCACTACTACAAATTATATAATACACTACGCTGCATACACTACAGTTT
>JAPKLX010000037.1:2908625-2944983 GCA_026898415.1 Leonotis leonurus
TAGACTACGGTTTAAAACCGTAGTCTATGAGCGTTTTTCTACTAGTGCAGCACCATTACCTTTTTGAATGGATAACTTTTACTATTTTAGGAATGTGCCAAGTTTAGTGGGACGTCTAAATAAGAGAATTGTGTCAAACTTAGTGGGACAGAGGGAGTATTTGTTAGCTCGTTTTGGTGCTGATTATGAAACACTTGTGGTGAATGTGATGAATCGTGCTAAGACTATGAATCCAGAGGACATGCGGCTTCTTTTCCAATCTTATGAAAATCGATTGCATCAAAAAAATGGAGTTATTCTCCAATACTATCTCCAACACTTTCTCTCCATCGGCTAATGTGGCTTACCTCTGCCTTGAAGTTGAGCCGCTCTTTATCCTTGTCTTTACACCGATGATCACTCCGTACTTCTGCCCGTCATATCTGGCCCCAAACCACCAGCTCCACGCCAACCTAATATACTTCGTGCTCCCTACTGCTAAGCTTCAATACCGCCTCGCCCCCTCCGACATGGCGGCTTTGGCCGTGAAGGCCAGCGTGGCCCTCGATCACCAGAACAACAACAACAACAAGAGATCACATATCTCCTTAGTTTGGTGCCCGATCATACACAATCAAATCACACTGTTAGTTACAGCTGCAGGAAGAGTTACGATGTTACTAATAATTGTCCATAACAAACTCTTGGGGCTATCATTTTCTTCACAGCTTTACAGTTTGATAGGATGCTCAATATTCTCAAATTCAAGAGCATGAATAACACCATTCACATAAATAAGAGATTATTCTACGTTTCTAACACTGCCCCAAAGATTTTACCTCACTTCGGGTGAGGCCAAACCACATATAACATGCAAGAGTAAGAAGTTTATAATAAAAGTCATGTTCATGTGTGACGTGTGCAGACCCAAGTTTAATGCAACAGGTAATGTGGCGTTTGATGGCAAGATAGACATTTTCCCATTTTTGAACAAGTATCATCCAATAGAAACATCAAGAATATGCAAAAAGAGACTTTAGAAACAAAATCAATTCAGTCAATAACTAATGAATTATCAAAGGATGCTTGATAAATCAAATATTGATAAGCAATGAATGTTGTATTGAATGCAATAACTACATGTATTCTTGTGCATTGAATGATTCACCACAAATGTAATTGTATTTTAATGTTGTTGCATTTAATTTCTGCATTCAATGTTTATGTATTCAAGTTTCTGCATTTAATGTTTATGTATTCAATTCAGTACCCATTAACATAATAGAATCTAATTTAAAGCAATAATGTTGTTGATGTAAAGGATGATGTATCATATTTCAACACTTGGATGCACACAAATCACTCAAGAGAAAAGACTACACCACATTGGAATAGAGACTCGAACATTGACATTGCAAAAATTACCCAGGAAAGGCGACGACGTTAGGACTCTGCTGATGTTTCCTTTCTGTCCACGGAGAGTGTGGGAGGGAGAGAGAATCTAAAAAAGAAGAAGAAGATGAGAGTCAGAGGAATGCGAGAGAGATAGATCTAGAGATAGAGATAAGGAAGAGATAGAAACTTACCTTGGGTGGCGACGAGTAGAAAGACCGTGAGAAAGGAGTGAGCCACCGGAGAAATCGAGAGGGGAGAACTCGAGCAGAGGAGGGAGATACCGAGGGAGAGTTGCGGGCGACAGAAAAACGAGAGAAGTGTGACGGGAGGAAGTGAGGGGGAAGCGAGAGGAGACCGGCGAGTTCACCGGGAAAGCAAGGTCGAGCGCCGATAAGAACACAGTGGGTGGAAGAGAAGAGAAGGAATCGAGAGATTTGGGAAGCGAGGGGAAGAGCTGAGAGTGAGAACGGGGATTTAGGGCTAGGTTAGTTTGGGCCAAGTATTAGACCGGGTTTAGTTAATTTAAGTGGGCCCGAATTTAAGTTAAATGGACTGATTATTAGGGGTGAGAATTTGGGACCGGGACCTAGGAAAATCCTGGTCCCATCCCGAGTCCCGAAATTTTCAGGATCGAGACCGGGACCGGGACATGGCAATTGAGAATTTTCGGGACTCGGGAGTCCCGAATCCCGATCGGGACTTCCGATGTCCCGAAATTAATTTTTAAAATTCGGGAAATTTGATCCCGATCGGGAAATTTTGGTCCCGTTTGGGATTTTGAGACCATTCGGGACTTAATTTTTCGGGATCGGGACTTGAAATTTTCCAATTTCGGGACTCGGGAGTCCCGAAATCCCGATCGGGACCGGGACCAAAAATTTACCATTTTTCGGGACTGGGACTTCGGGATCCGGTCCCGTCCCAATTCTCACCCCTACTGATTATTATAGGTTTTGGATCAGGTTTTAATGTGGGCCGAAATTTAAGTTGAAGTGGGCTTCGAAATTTATTTCCGATTGTGTTAAAATATTTATTTTGGTTGATCTATATGCTAATGGGCTTAAATAATATATATATAAGATAATTTTAAATCTAGCCCAATATCTCTTCACCAATTTAAAATAATTAAAATTTTTAAACAATATATTACTCCCTCCGTTTCTTAAAAAGATGTACCTTTTGCCATTTTCGTTCGTTCAATAAAAACACGCACCTTCTATTTTTGGCTATTTATTACACTTTTTTGTGGGCCTCAATCTCCATTACTATTCAAATCAACTATATTTTATATTTAATGATACATTTTTGTGGATCTCAAACTCTATTACCATTCAAATTAATTACTCCCTCCGTCTCACTTTTTACTCATAATTCAACTTTATCTCTTATATTATTTAAAATTTGTAAAATTACATTTGAACTTGTTATTTGCAAATTCAAGCAAATGAATTAGTAGATTCAGAATAAAAACCACTATTTTTGGATATTAGACTGTGAAAACCACAGTTTTGTTACAACTTTTTCGCTAATACCTATGGTTTTGGTTTTGTTTGTAAATTGTGAACCCTAAACCCTAAACCCTAATCGAGATCATAACCATGAATACCTCTATTTCTCTCCCATAATTGTATTCGATTTTAATAAATTAATTCAAAATTTGAAATTAAAGAAGTAGAAAAAACAACACAAGATTAAAGATCTAGTTTTGTGACACTCAAAATTTAGTTTTGTAGGTTGCTTTCTTTTTAAGGTTTCAATAGAGCTGGGAAAATATCTTAAATGTTGCATCCAACAGCTCTCAGAAATATATGGGACGATTTTTTAAAATTAATTTAATTATTTATTTATGAAATTTCTATAAGGGATATTTGTAGCATTCGAGATTCTCTTTTCATCACGATCTTTTCTTTATTTAGTCGTTTAAGAATTTTCAAAACATGCAAGAAAATGTAAGCCTAGCAGGTGTAAGAATGTTTTCATCATAGCACCATCCTATCGTTTCCTTTAATAGTGGACAGTGCTTGTAAAGCAAGAAACATGCACATATAAAGGGAGATTTTTTTTAGGGTTTAGGGGTTAGGGTTTAGATGTGAGTTGTGAGTTGGTGTTTGAAAAAATAAAAATTGGTGATGGATGTTTAGTTATACTAATGAGTGATTAGATAAACTAATGAGGGTTAGAATATAATAATAAAAGTTAAGATATACTAATAAGTGTTAAAATATACTAATAAGTGTTAAAGTATATATTAATGAGTGTTAAAGTATACTAATGAGTGCTAAAGTATATACTAATAAGTGTTAAAGTATACTAATGAGTGTTTAGATATACTAATAAGTGTTCAAGTATACTCATAAGTATTCAAGTATATTAATGAATGTTCAAGTATACTAATAAGTGTTCAAGTATACTAATTAGTATTAAAGTATACTAATGAATGTTTAGATATACTAAAAAGATTGTGTTTTCGTTACCGAAAATCATACACTTCAGGTCATAATTAGAATTGCCCATTAAAACAACTTTGAGTGATGGTGGTGGAACCCGATGATGAGTTGGATCTACAAAATTCAGAATACATAGGCACCACGGAGTTGGAAGAGATGATTGAGGAGCAGAAGGAACCGGTGGAGGAATATCGGCCGGTAGTGGGGATGAAGATCGTCGTTAATTTCTAGGTTTCAACCTTGATGACAAGGTTCTTACGAAGTAGGATGAAATTGATAGAGCTGACAAGGTTCTTACGAAGTAGGATGAAATTGATAGAGCGCAAGATTGCAAGTTGGTCGAGGCGGAAGAGCCACGACCGTTGATCGTTTACCGTGGCGAGTCGGGAATAAGTTCACGTCCGTGAGCTTGTTAGTTTATTTTAATTATGTTGATTGCTGATGAGTTGTTTATTTTATTTAGTTTGAGCTTAGAAATAATAATTGACTATCATAACCCAATCTAAATTTGATCAGGTTAATTGACGGCTTGGGTAAATGGTACGTCTGTTTGAGTTCTATTTTCTGGTGTTCATCAATACATTTTTTTTGTTTATCCAATTTGTATAATTGAAAAATGTAATAGAAAGAAACTTATCCCCTCTTGTACAAGAAAAAATTCCTTAAGGGAGAATAATTGAAGTAGCAGACACTACAAGTAAAATTATCTGTCTCACAGGATAGTATTTACTATCAAAAGCAATGTTGTGATGCTCCCAAGTTACGCCTCTTCACCTCCAGTTTTTCTCCCACTTTCTTCCCCAATCCACACACACTCTTTTGGTCTTATTAATGATTTTGTTACCATATTATTACCTTCATCTCCTTTATGAATTACTTCTTTTGTAAACAAACGTGATAGAGAAAGCACATGAGTATCATGTTCATGCTCTTTACTCCCAATGGTAGCTCATTATTCTATAAAGGGGCTCTATGTTATTGGCAACAATTGTTGTTTGATACTGATTCATCCATGACTTAATTCAATACTATGAGCTAATTCCCCATGTTGGAATATTGAATAAACGAAGTAATACAAGAAAGAGATATGAGAAGAGGCCCAACTAACTAATTTAAAAGAACATTCTTAGCTCAATATCATATTAAACATTCTAGCCCATCGATATATAAAATATTCCAACCCTATATCTCTCCCTCATTCCATCATCCCAACATTTTGTCTTTTTCTCCCCTATTCGACGACCTCCGGTGTCATTCACTGCACTGACACTCACCCTATATCTCTCTCTCTGTCATTTTTTTTTCTTGCTCTCTTCCTTTATATATCTTCTTCATATCTCTTATTTGCCAAGACAATGAGATCTTACCATTGCATGCAGATAAAAATCTTCATATCTCTTATTTGCCAAGACAATGAGATCTTACCATTGCATGCAGATAAAAAAGTTTATGGTTTAAGGTTTAATGGTTTAAGGTTTGATGTAAGTTAAAGCCAATCACTACATAAATATTCACTTCATTTTGTTAATGCTGATAAGTGGTACCATACCTCGCTTCGGCCTTAGGGATTTATCGATAGGTAATGTTGTACCAATAGCCAACCAAAGCGTAACCGCAGAACCAATTAAATAACACAAACGAAATAAAAAAAAATCATACTTATATTGAAATAGCAAAAGTACGAGTTTATCAAAAGATTCTCTTAGCAGGACCAACCCTGACCAAGGCCGAAAACATGAAAATAAATATAGATATTAAGTTTGTCCATATGACTTGTTTTTCTCCTCCCAATCACTCATTGAAACACGGCCTAAACTAAGAGAAAGAGCAGCTAGACGTCATCCTCCCCTCAATTGCGTGTATGCCTCTTGCGTACACTCTATTTTGCGTGCATCTTTGCTTCAAATCATGGCTTTATATAGGGTATTGTGGGTCTGGGCTTGGTGTTAAGAGCGGTTAGGGTTCACGGCTAGACTTTCTTTCCCCGATGAGATTTTCCGCGTAGAGGAGATACTCACAATCCTCCAAATATTCGTTGGAAGGAACTGGAGATCTTTTTCCTTTTCCGCATGAGGAAAGAAATTCGCCGCGAATCCCAGCTCCTCGCCCTTCGTCTTCTGTGCTCCTAGCTGCTTCCATCTTCCTCCTTATCTTGACCATGGTGTTCTCCTTGACCCCAGTGGCTGAAGGGTGATCTCGAGCGTTACATTATCTTGAGCTTCAGACTGCCCAAGGTACTTCGTGTGCAAACTTGTTTCTTTGTTGAGATGACCTCCAGCCTTGACCTGTATCTTGCCAACCCAGACTCGTGTCCTTCTAGACACAAAACAAGTAAAAAAAACTTTATCTAGACCTAAGACACGACATAAAAAAAGTACGATAAACGAGCTCGTCAATGATGCAGAAAGTACATAAAGTTTGGAGTTAAATAATCCAGATAAAAATATTGCGATATTTTGGAATTTGGAAATGTGAGAGAGAGGTAAGAGAGATTATGAGAGAGATAGGTAAAACAGAGAGAGAAAGTGATAAGAGAGAGAAAAGTAATATATAGAATGATGAGAAAGAGAGGTAAGACAGAGATAGAATGATGAGAGAGAGTGTGATAAAAGAGAGAAAGGTAAGACATGGACAAAGAATGATGAGAGAGAGGTAAGAGAGAGTGTGATGAGAAAGATATAATGTTGAGAGAGAGTGAGAGAGAGAGAAGAGAGCTAGAAGTAAGAGAAAGAGAGAGCGTGTGAAAGAGAGGTGAAAAGGAGAGAGATAGTTAGAGAAAGTAATAGACAGAATGATGATAGGGATGTAAAAGAGAGTGTGTATGTTGAGAAATAGGTAATAGAGATAGAGTGAGAGAGAGAGAGAGAAAAAAAAAGTGAGAGAGTAAGAGAGAGAAAATGATGAGAGATTGATGAGAGAGAAAGGGGTAATATAGAGAGAAACTGACGAGAGAAAGAAAATGATGAGAGAGAGAGTGATAATAGAGAGATGTAAGACAGAGAAAGAGTGATGAGAAAAATGTAAGAGGGAGAGTGATGAGAGAGAGAGAATTTTGATATAGAGAGAGAGAGGTAAGAGATATATAGTGATAAAGAAAGGTAAAAAAAAGATAGAGATATAGAGATAAGAGATAGAAAATGATGAGAGAAGGAGCTAGAGGTAGGAGATAGAAAGAGAGTGTGTGTGTGTGAGAGAGAGTGATGAGAGAATGATGAGAAAGAGGTAATAATAGAAAGTGTGACGAGAGAGAGATAATATAGAGAGAGTGAGAAAGAAAGTGAGAAAATGATGAGAGAGAGGTAATAGAGAGAGATAAAAAGAGTGAGAATATGATGAGAGGGAGAAAATTTTCATTTTATTAGATTATTGAATTTTAACAAAATAAATTATGAATTTTTTTAATCAAACTTTGATTTTATATAAATTATTATTAGATTTTTTTTTTCTAATTAATTTATGCATTTATAAAATTTTATAGTGTTAAGTTTTGTTTTTATATAAATATAAATTATAATTATTAGAGAATGGACTCTGTGAGAGATATAGAGAGAACGAGAGATAGAAAATGATGAGAGAGATAGAGAAAGTTTTCATTTTATTAAGTTTATTAGATTAGATTATTAAATTTTAACAAAATAAATTATGAATTTTAATTTTTGTAGTTCAACATTGATTTTATATAAATTTTTATTAGAATTTTTACCGCATTTATAAAATTTTATTGTGTAAAGTTATTTTTTTATATAAATTATTATTATTTGTATGAAAATGTAACTAAAATTGAAAATTAAAGAACAAATTTCAATTAATCATACACAGTCCAATGAAAATTTCATAACCAATAATAGGCAATCAAAAAAAGCCCAATTTCAGAAACAATCTTTTATAAAAATATTAAGTTCACCCAGACCATTGTTTTAAGCCCAAAACTTTTAAGGTATTAAAATTATAGCACAAAAATACTAGATTTTCAGTAATTTCACAGCCGTCCCGCGTGGCGAGCGCGTGTCAGCCGCGTCGCGCCCGCGTGGCTCCCGCGTGTCATCCGCGTGGGCACCGCGTGTCATCCGCGTGGCTCCCGCGTGTCATCCGCGTGGCTCCCGCGTGTCTCCCGCGTGGCAACCGCGTGTCTCCCGCGTGTCAGCCGCGTGGCGCCCGCGTGTCAGCTGCGTGGCGCCCGCGTGGCTCCCGCGTGGGCACCGCGTGTCAGCCGCGTGGCGCCCGCGTGTCAGCCGCGTGGCAACCGCGTGGCTCCCGCGTGGCAAACGCGTGTCTCCCGCGTGGCAAACGCGTGGCAACCGCGTGTCTCCCGCGTGTCTCCCGCGTGGCAACCGCGTGTCAGCCGCGTGGCAACCGCGTGTCAGCCGCGTGGCAACCGCGTGTCAGCCGCGTGGCTCCCGCGTGGCTCCCGCGTGTCAGCCGCGTGTCTCCCGCGTGGCTCCCGCGTGGCTCCCGCGTGGCAACCGCGTGTCTCCCGCGTGGCAACCGCGTGTCAGCCGCGTGGCAACCGCGTGTCAGCCGCGTGGCTCCCGCGTGGCTCCCGCGTGTCAGCCGCGTGGCGCCCGCGTGTCAGCCACGTGGCGCCCGCGTGCCAGCCGCGTGGCGCCCGCGTGTCAGTCGTGTATTCGCGTACCAGCCGCGTGGCTCCCGAGTGTCAGTCGTGTATTCGTGTGTCAGCCGCGTGGCGCCCACGTAAAATAACATAATGCTAATGAAAATGGTATAATTTAAATTAGTAAATACATATATTGTGCATTTACTGTATAATTAGGAATTACAGAAAATTAATTAATGTCAACAGAAAACAATTATATATTTTAGATTAACCCCTTTTTTATTCTGGAAATGTTTTACGGGCCAAAGTTACAATTTTTTTGGCATAGTAAGTATTTCACTTTTTTTTGTATTTTTTTATGATATGAATTTGATATTATAAAATCATATCAATATCAATTTATCTTTTTACCTTATTGCCCTTTCACTTCATATTTATATTTTTTCTTATCTTATCATATCTTTAATTAATGTTCCCCTATTTATTCTGTGAAAATGAATTAAATTTTTAAATCAAAACTAATCTGAATATATATCAAACATTGGGCTAATTTAATTTTACAAAATTTTGTAATTTTATAAAATCAAAAATTAAACTATTGAAAGGTTTAGGGTTTAAAAGAATCATTTTCAAAATTTTAAAATTAAAAAATTTGACTAAAATAAATTTACAAATTATATTATTTTCAAAAGTTAAACAAGAAATAAACATCATTAGCATTATGAGAATTGAAAAACAAATCAAGATAAGAAAGAAACTTACTTTTGATTCTTTCTCCGAGCCTTCTTTCCTCAGGTTGCACAAGTCACGTGAATAGAATCACATAATACACCTACCAAAGAAAAGCAATTTCACTTGATCCGAGATGTAAACCTATGTTCTATGTTGAGAAATTAGAAAAGGATAACTAATATGGATTAGTGGTTACACACCTCTTTAGCCTATTAGTAATATTGAATTTAAGTTTTACGGATTCTGCAAAGAACAACAAGAAATTGGTTGAAATTGATATATAAAATGTGAGAACTGATATTATAAACACTAAACCGACGAATACAAAATTAGAAATACCGTAATGGTACAGTCGCCCAAAACAACTTTGTTTGATGAAGCTGGAGACTTCAAAATGTCAGGTTGGAGATTCTCAAATTTACTCAATATGCTAATCTATCTTCTGGTCCTGTTGGCGATTCTCAAATGTCTTTGGACATGGTTGCTCTTTTTAGCTATTCAGCAGCAGCTTTAGCATCCTAAAGCATGACAAATGAAAGGATTTAAATACATGAACAAAGACCTCAAAGATTTAAAATACACAAGTAGATCTAATAGAAACCGAAGACCCATACATCTCTACAAAGAACATAAATATATGTTCATTTACAGTTGAGAAAAAAAAAATACAGAAGATATAAACATCGACAGAATGAAAAAAATGATTTTTGGGTGTTGAACCACTTAACGATTTTTGACTTTCTAAACTCATAACATATGTATTCAGTTGTTACAGTGAGAAACAAGAGGAAACATACTCCTTAGCTAATCTAAAACCATGAAAGTTTGATATCTAAGAAGTGCTAGTTATAGGGTTTCAGCTCTAACAATTATACAATAAACGATGGTCATCTGATATTTCACATATAACACAAATATTTTGAGCATGCTATAATTATATATACAAATATAGTAACATATAATAATAGTTCGGAAGTTCTTAATCAGCATATCTTAGTTTCAAAGGAATATAATTTCAACTGCTTGAAAACAACCTGAAATGCCTCAGGGAACAAAATTTTAAAACAAGAAAATTCCACTAAAGGGAATTGCTCATACAACAGAGGCAACTACCGTTCAGCAATAGCACGCACGAGATTAGGTTTCAGGCGCCCTTCAACGAATTCCTCAAGCCTTTTCACTTCCTCTAGTAGTTCAGTATCCATGCCAGCTCTATCCCAAACCACAAGCACTGCATGCATTCAATTAAAGCATTTAAGTTGACCAATCGAGTAGATAATATTATGAAAAAAATGTTTTGTCGCATATTGCATGCTCTATGCACACCCTAAACCCTAAACCCTACTGCATATCTATAAAAATAACTGAACCTCTATTTGCTACAACCAATTCTTGCCTGCTATGTCGTAAATAATTCTCCACTCTGTGTGCTAGTGTTAGATTTTTTTGTCTAGGTATGAGATACAAAAACCTAATAAAATAGCACATGTGCCTAGACTATATTACATAAGATTTAGTGGCGGAGGGTTGTTACTTGGCAGTTTAAACCTAGAAACAGCAACACGCATCATTCACGTTGGTAGTGGATCCTAAACAGGTCCAATGAGTTAATGACAATTGTTCTTAATTCTCAATGGGTGAATAACCAGATCCCTTAATCATTATGGATTTCAGAATTGCATCCATCCTATCCATTTCCTTCTTCTTACTCATCATAGTATACTTGAGATAGAACTTATTAAACTTATCATATCCGATATTAAATCCTCTCTGAAAGTAGATAAGCCATATTAATCTTAACTATTGATGTTTATTTACAGCTAATAGCTACAGATTAAAACCGGAGGAAAAATCTAAATAACTTATGTAGACTAATACAGCTAGCAAGTCAGAAAAGTAGATCAAAGAAAACTTGGTAGTAGGATCCTGCATGTAATCTCCATTCTAGTAGAGAATCAAGCAAAGTCAGATAATAGTACCTTTAGCCATACCACACTCCACACAATTTGTTACAAGTCACAACACTCAAAAAGTTAGATAGAAGAGGAAGCTCCGCCCAAGAATTGAAACTCGATAAGGAGCTTCATCCACATTCAGAACAAGAATAACAGTGACCTTCATTAAGGTAAGAAACCAAATTCTGATCTTTTAATATTCATGCTATTAACACAATAAGATAAAACACATAATACAATCACATATTATTAGAAATTTCATAACTGGAAATGCACCAACATAATGAATGTCTTTCTTTTCTAAGGAATGAATTTTAGACGTTAGACACCATAAGTAGAACACTCCATAACCAAATCAATATTTAAATTCGAACTCTATTTACATTCTACCAATTCTCCACACCATGCATAACACGTATGAACATAGAGAGCATAGCAGAGTAATGAAATCAAAATGGTATACAAAAATTAGTACAGCAAGTAAGTGACGCTTTGAGATTTAGCTACTGTCCTTTTGTTCTGGGCGAGTAGGCGAGCAACAGAACCGAAGCAAAACTACCCCAATTTGAAACCATTTGTCAGGCCAAAAGTCGAACCCCAGTCAAGCTCCAAACTCGAGCCATTCCCTCAGAAAGAAACAATATTCAACCATCAGTAAAGAATGATAAATAAATTATGAAAATCTAGAACTAATTAGGATTCTTACCAAGAAATAACTATGTCCAAATATCAATCAAAAGCCACACATGCAAGAAAAATATAAAGAGAGAGACTAGGTTTCTTAACCCAAAATTTTACCTTTTCCAATTTGAGGGGGAAAAACCCCCAAATGGGTGGCCTTCAGCCACTAGAAGAAGACGCCCTCGTTGTTGCCGCAGTGTCGAGAAATTAGAAGTTGGGGAATTTACCAATAGGGAGATTAGAGGGTCGTGAGATGCAAAGAGAAATGAGAGAACTTGAAGAAAAAAAGAGATCTAGGGTTCCTTCTTATAGTGCTTGTTGGAGAGAAGAGATTAAGAGAAATCATGTAGAGAATCAATTAGAAATAAGAAATGGGAAAATAAATAGAGAGGGAGCAGAGAGCTCAAGAAGAGAGAACAAGGGAGAAGAGAGATAACCGTGAGATGTAATCGGCTAAGCCTCGAGCGACAGCGTCGGGAGGCACATCAGCGGAGGATTCGACAAATGATGACCATCCTCGGTGAAGGGCAAGGATATGACGACAGTGAGGTGCCGAGGGAGAGAGTGAGCGAGAGAGATGCGTGCATGTGTGTGTACAAAGGAGAAGAATCGAGACAGTGAGAGAGGGTGAGGACATGAAAGTGATGACTTGTGTGTGTGTGAGGGATGTTTGAAATTAAATTCCACGGGCCACGAATTTGGGCAGCGTTTTAATTATCTCACGGGCCGGACAACACAATATTGGGCTGGGACTATTTGGAGCAGAAAGTAAATAGGATCTAAAATAGATTTTAAGTGGGCAGAGAGTGATTAAGTTAATTTGGGTTGGAGGATGGGCCAAGATATTTAAATTAGTTGTAATAGTTCTAAACTCAAAATATATATAATGAAAAAGTAGTAATAAGGTTTTGAGTTTAGGGTTTAAATATGAGTTGTGAGTGTGTGAGTTGTGAGTTGGTGTTTGAAAAAATAAAAATTGGTGATAGATGTTCAGATATACTAATGAGTGTTTAGATAAATTAATGAGGGTTAGAATATACTAATGATTATCTGATTTAGGGTTTAGGGTTTAGGGTTTAGGGTTTAGGGTTTAGGGTTTCTTCAGGGTTTAGGGTTTCTTCAGGGTTTAGGGTTTAGGGTTTAGGGTTTAGGGTTTCTTCAGGGTTTAGGGTTTCTTCAGGGTTTAGGGTTTAGGGTTTCTTCAGGGTTTAGGGTTTCTTCAGGGTTTATGGTTTAGGGTTTAGGGTTTTTTTTTTTTTTTTTTTTTTTTGGGATCAAAACACCCCGGAGGGTGGGGAGTTAGGCAGACTCCCAACCTGTAAATAAAAACTCAATGATAAATGTCAATACATGATGTTGGGCCCAAAAGTGACCCACCATCCAAATCATGAACAACAAATAAACAAACAAATAAACATAGGAAGGATAAAACCAAGGCCCAAACAGGCGGGCATCAATCACCAAAGGTGAAACAAAAAGAAAAACCAAGAACATAAACATGGAGAACTATCGAAAGCGGAATCTGAAGTTAGGATAACCATGCTGGTCCATCCTAACTAGAGCCAAAAGGTATCTCGGGGCAGTAAGTCGATCATAAATCACCAAGCCCGGGGTCTGGGTCCCCCTCCGGGCCAAGAAGTCCGCATGCAGCTCGGTTCCCCTCTCTGTGAATGTGCGAGAAGCGAAACTCAAGCTGCTGAAGAATGAGTCTGATCTCCGTCACAGTATGACGCAAGTGAGCTGCTCCAAATCGCCCGGAGGTGAGCAGCGAGAGAACAGCAGCAGCATCCATCTCAATCCAAACGTGTCTGGAGAAGTCCCTAGCAAGTCTGAGCCCGTGAAGCAAGGCTAAGAGCTCCGCCTCAAAGCTCGAACTAGCTGTCAGTGGCGTGCTGAACGCGGCAAGCAAGGCACCTGTGTGATCACGAACCAAGCCTCCACCTGCCGCCGTCTGCGTGCTCCTGTCGAACGATCCATCCGTATCCAGCTTCACCCACGGCGCCTCCGGCGGATGCCAAAGTACCATGAGTGATCTGAGCACCCTCCTGACCGGCTCGGCAGCCGGCATGAAATCAACTCTGGGGCGACAACCTCTCCAGTCAGCCGAATGCAGCTTTCCGGAAGCGACCAGAACCCGCAGCTGGTGAGTAACCTGCCAAATAACGTGAGAAACATGGAAAGGAAAGCCACGATGCTTGCAGCTGTTCCTCTCCGTCCAAATAAACCAAGTGATGAGGCAAGGAATCAGAAAACTGATGTGCGTGCTCCGTGCTCGGGGAAACAAGTGTCTCCAGCGACCTAAACTACGTGCAATGTCGGTGCTCGTGTGCGTGTGAGTGCGCGCAACAGGGAACCATGAGGCAAAATGAGCCCATATAGACCTCGCCGACTCACTAGACACAAACACATGCATGAGTGACTCAACATGAGGAGACCGACAACACAAGCATCTGGAAGCCAAGGAGATAGAGCGAGACTGAACCACAACATCCACCGGGATCCTCCCCAACAACAACCTCCAAAGAAAAACAGACACATTCGGCACCAGACAAGAGTTCCAGATCTCACCGAAAAGAGGACGGGTCGGAAGCCGCCGCCGAACGTGCTCCCAAGCAGAAGTCAGGGAGAACTCGCCATGTCTGGAAAGACTCCATCTCATGACATCCTCACCCCCCACAAGAATCGGCGTAGCACCCAGAGTATCAAGCACAGAGACAGGCAAACCACAAGAAGCATGCAAAGCAGATAAAGCATCCATAGCCCACACAGAGTCATGCCAGAAATCACACACTCGGGGATGTGCGGGGCGACTCTCGGTCACGCGAAGCTCGGACAGGGGACGATCCCCATACCAAACATCATCCCAAAAATCCACCCGACCATCTCCGAGAGACCACCGAATAAAAGCATGCGCAGCAATACCAGAACGTAAAAGACGACGCCAGATACTACTATCATGCACATAATAAGCAACATGCAATGGGGTAGCACTACGACAGTACTTCGCCCACAAATACCTGGACCAGAGGGAGTCCCGAGCCTGAAAGCGCCACCAGAGCTTGTAGCTAAAAGCCAACACAAGGTCCGATAGACGTCGAATGCCAAGGCCACCCTCCTCTCTGGGTAAACAAATCTGCTTCCAACTGACCCAGTGCATCTTCCTCTGCTCCCCGATGGAGCCCCAGAAGAACCTAGCCATGATCTGCTCGAGCTCCTGAAGAACCACCCCATAAGGCTCCATAACCTGAAGGATGTGGAGGGGGATGGTCGAAAGCGTACTCCTGATCAACGCAAGGCGGCCTCCAAAAGTGAGATGTCTGTGGGACCAGCTGTGAATACGGGCGCTCAACCTCTGCCGGAGCCCCAAGAACATGGACGACTTCATGTTCCCCTTATAAATGGGGACACCCAAGTACGTGAAAGGAAAGGAACCACGCTGAAATCCCCCCACCTGCAGAATACCACGGGCCCACATATCATGACGCTCACTGAGAAAGAAGCTGCTCTTCTCCACATTCACCTTCTGACCAGACACCGCAGCATACTCCTCAAGGCAAGCCATAAGCCTCCTCATAGCGGGTCGGCTCGCCTTGGTGAAGATGATGATATCATCAGCATAAGACAAGTGCGAGATAGGAAACCCCTGGCGCCTCGTGTGGAACATCATGCTGTGCCGGGACAAGATCAGTCTGTCAAGAGACCGGGAAAGATAGTCAGCAGCCAGAACAAACAACGACGGCGAAATAGGGTCACCCTGTCTGAGGCCTCTAGAAGAAGGGAAGAAACCCGCAGGGGCGCCATTCACCAACACGGTGAACCAACAGTGCTGCACGCATCTCTGAATAAAGCCTAACCACCTCGGCGGGAAACCCATCCGCTCGAGAACTCTGAGAAGAAAAGGCCACTGAACTCTGTCGTACGCCTTAGCCATATCCAGCTTCAGCGCAACATTCGGGGCCCCCGACTTCTCCTGTAAGTCATGAATCAGCTCCTGAGCAAGAAGCACATTATCGCTCAGCAACCGACCCTGAACAAAGCCACTCTGATTCGGCGCAACCACAAGGGGAATGAGAGGCGCCAGCCGAGAAGTCAAGATCTTGGAGATGATCTTGTTGGTGACATTACAAAGGCTAATAGGACGATAGTCCACCCAAGTCACCGGAGCCGACTTCTTCGGGATCAAGACGATCGAAGTAGCCGTAAAGCTCCTCGGCATGGGCGTGCCAGCAAAAAAATCCTCCACCGCAGCAATCACATCTGCACCAACAATATC
This sequence comes from Leonotis leonurus, assembly GCA_026898415.1. Lineage (NCBI taxonomy): Eukaryota > Viridiplantae > Streptophyta > Magnoliopsida > Lamiales > Lamiaceae > Leonotis > Leonotis leonurus. Next base: position 2,924,643 of record JAPKLX010000037.1, read on the forward strand.
CCAACAGCTCTGAAAGAAAAGGGACGAGAAACCATCCGGCCCAGACGTGCTGTCCCCACTGATACCAAAAACTGCCTCTCTGATCTCAGCAGCATCCGGCGTCCCACACAGAGCCTCCAAGTCCACGGACGACGGCAGCTGTTGCAGGCAACCAAGATCAGGATCCATCAGCTCGGGGATATCCGACGTGAGAAGATTCTGAAAGAACCTAGAAGCCGACTCCCGAATATCAGAATCCTCCGTATAGACCTGCTCACCATCACGAATAGAGTGGATCCGAGACCGAACTCTCTTCTGTCTCACCCATCCCTGAAAAGAACCTAGTGTTGCGCTCCCCCTCCGAAACCCAACGAACAGCGGCCTTCTGTCTCCAGAAGTCCTCCTCCATCCTGGTCCTCAGAGCGTACTCCGCCACACATCTGTTCAGCTCAGAACGAGTCAGAGGAGTCGGAGATGCGTCATAGGAAGTCTGTGCCTGAAGCACTGCTTCCTCAGCAGCTCTAATCCTATCGAAGATGTGACCAAAAATATCCCTGTTCCACCCCTTGAGAAACTGCTTCGTGCGCTTCAGCTTGAACTGCAGGTTGAGCATCCCCCGAAAACCAGTCGGCGCCTCCCAGATACGAGCCACCTCCGAACGAAAGGTATGATGCCGAACCCACATGTTCTGGAAACGAAACGAAGCGCGATGAACCAACACCGAAAACTGACATCTCACCAGCAACGGACCATGATCAGACTGAATGCGGGGAAGGTGAGTGACCCGGGTAACCGCAAAGACGGAAGTCCAGTGCTCACCCAGCAGGATCCGATCCAAACGCTCACGCAAGCCGGCCCTCTCCCAAGTGAAGATAGGACCATCAAAACCAGGATCACATAACTGACAGTCAGAAATGACATCCGAAAAATCAGTCATCTCCCCATGACGGTCCACAACACTCCCCTGTCGCTCATCCTCAGACAGAAAAGTGTTGAAATCACCACCAACTAGCCACGGGTGACCCTCAACAGCAACAGAAACATCTCTGAGCTTCTCCCACAGAGCATATCTCCCCTCCCTGCTGCACTTGGCGTACACCACCGAAAGAAACAGAGGACGAGAAAAAATCGCTGCAGACAGGCGAACGTGGAGCAACTGATCCGAATCATCCACCACCTCAACCTGAACGTCCCGATGAGAGAAAATCCAAATCTTACCACTGCCGTTCGAAGCGCGGAAAGTCATCCCAAACCTCCTCCCAAAAAAATCAGGCTGAGGAGAGGTCTGGGGCTCAAGAACCGCAGCAAAAGAGTGGTGATACTGAGCAATCAGATTCTTGAAATGACGCTGGGATCCTGGATTAGCGATCCCCTGCGCATTCCAAATAAGGAAGTTCGCTGACATGGGAGACTAGTCAACAAGCACAGAGGCGAAATGCCTCCCTCCCGTCCATCGACTACCAGCCCCTGGAGAACCACGGGACCTAGCAGGAGTGTCAGTGGGCGCACGAGGGTCCGAAGAAGAGCTAGCCCTCATCTCATCCACAATCCTCACACTGTGCGCCGGTCGGTCAAGAACCATATCGATGGAGCCCTGCTCAACATCCGCACCACCATCCGTATCGAGGACACTATACTGGTTCCCTGTCCTCACCTGTGTCTCAACTCTGGAGCCCCTCCTCTGACGTCGACCCGAAACAACAACCCACTCAGTGTCTGAGACCTGAGGGATAGCTCTGTGTTGTCCTGTCTGCTCGCCGGGGGAGACCGAAGCCCGTCTGTCTCCCGTATGAGCTCCTCTAGCCGAGCGGCCTCTACTACGCCGCCGCGACGTACGCCGGCGAGTAGTGCGACGTGCCTCCGCAGCCTGCGGCTGCACCTGCTGTCTCGGGTGCTCCGTGGCTCCCCCAGATATAGGTGGATCCGAAGCACTCTCATGTGGACGGGGAACCTGAAAGTCCGCTCGGGGGACCTGCTCAGCAACTCCAGCGGGCTGTGAAACATGCGCCGAAGTCGCACTCCGTCTGTCTCCGGCCTCTGCTTCCTCCCAAAGGCGTAACAGGACTCCTGTGTGTGGCCGACGTGTCGGCAATCTGAACAGTAGTGGGGGATTCTACCCCACACAACTCGCTGGGTAATCAGAGTACCCGCAAGATCAAGGAAAATCTCAGTCGGAGGTGGCTGAGTGATGTCAATCTCTATGCATAACCTAGCATACGATAATCTAGACCGTGTGGCAGTGTCACGGTCAACCTGTATCGGGGTACCAAGAAGACTACCAATAGCAAATAACGCACTCATATCATACAGATGGACAGACAAAGCAGGCAAATTACACCATATAGCAACTATGGGAGTCTCAAAAGCAGGATTAAAATCAGGGGTCCACTTAAAGACACGCATGGGATGACGCTCTATATACCACATAGGAGAAGAATTAGGACCATTCAATAACTTCGCATAATCAGACTCATCAGACACTTGAATTAAAATATGCTTAGCATTCAGATATTTCCAAGACAAAGAACCATTAAGTTTAATGTTACCGAGTGCTTTGTCGATGTTGTGGGAGGTAGGGATGGAGTGGGAGAACTTGCCAACCAAAGCTCGTCCGACCCGACCTGCAAGAGAAGCGATGTCAGCTGAATCCAATGAAATCAACGGCTTACCTTCCCGTTCTCCCGGTTGTCCCAAGGAAGCAAGCTTGTCCGGCTGGAACGTGACTGGGCCCGTAGGGCTAGGGGTAGCCCGTAATTTATCCGCCATGGTAATGGGAGGGGCCTGGGCCGTATTTTCATCAATGTGGAGAGTATCATGGCTCGGGGGAGTAACAGGCGGCCTTTGAATGTGTCCCAGACGTGGGAATTCGACATCAAATGAGGGGTGAGGAGTAGAGTGAATGTGCCGTGTAGTCATAAGGTTGGTATTGGAAATATTGATGGGAGTGGGCTGAGAAATAAGGTTTTGGGCTAAAGTATGGGCCTGGGAAGGGCTGGAGGAAGCAGAGGTTGTAAGTGGGTGGGAGTGGGAGGCGTATGGTTGGTTGGAACCCAAGTGAGGATGATGCATGGGCTGAGGGTTATTGCTAGTAGTTTGGGCCAATTGAGGAATTGCTAAAGGAGAGGAATTGCTAGAAGTTTGGGCTGGGGAATGGAGCGTGTGAGTATGGTGATTGGGCTGGGTAAGAGGAGAGGAAATTTGGGCTAAAGGAGATAGAGGAAGGGTGGTATGGGCTGAATGGGGTTTTTTTGAGAGTGGGGCGGAAAGGGAGGGCTTTGTGATAGGGGCTTGGGAAAAAGGTTGAGAAGTGTGGGTCAAAGGGGAGGTGGGCTGAGATATATCAAGCCCAAACAGTGGGTTTGGGCTAGAGGTAAAAAGGTGGGTGGGTTGTGATTCAACTCTATCCAAGAAATTAGCAGACTCGGTTATGGCAGCATGCACGTCAATTGGGGGGATCTCTTTGCAAGAAACATTCAAAAACTCCTCCTCCTGATTTGTCGCAACAATCAATCCTTTATTTCCATAGTTAGTTGCCATAAAAGCCGCCAACTGATTGACGCTCGAGCTTTTAACCGTTGGAACACCCAAAGCAGCTTGCATATCAGCCGTTTCCTGATTATGTTCCATCAAATCAGCATGCTTTCCATATTGAATACCATCCAAATCAGCATGCGAAGCACCATTAGCCATGACCGTTGACCCCAAATCATCAACGTGAGAAGCTCCGTTCAAACCCAACGTAACGCCATCATCCGTTAGAACAGTAAATGCCAATAATGCTTCCTGTGATTGGCGCCGCGTGATTGTGGGCGCAAGCTGGTCCAGGTGAGAGAGAGAGAGATCGGAGAAGGGTGCGCTCGTCGGACGGGACCACAGCGCCGGCGGACGTGAGCGAAGGGGCCGTCGCCTGTTCATCTGCATCAGAGAGAAGATCATCCGACTCAGCGTCGAACTCTTCGAGCAACGTTTGATGCGAGTTCTCACCCCGATCAGCATCGATAACAACCAGCGAGTCTCTACGAGCAAGATCGAGGGCATCAGTAGTCGGCACCACGGGTTTCAAAGCATGTGGAGGCACCGGCGCATGCATAGAATCTGCAGCGAGCTCTTCGACCAACTTTGGAGTAGATTTCTCACCCCGATCTTCATCAATAACAACCAGCGAGTCTCTCCGAGCAAGATCGACGACACCAGAGGGCAGAACTGAGGGAGTCGAGAGGTGTATGTTAACAGACGGCAGCCCGTGCATGGGATCTTCTGCATGAGCTATATCAAAATCATTAACCATCTGCCCATCTTCAATATCAGACTGCTCTCTCGGCGCCTCTTCTCCTTCACAGCCCGTAGCCGCACCAGACATCAGTAGGGACGCGTTGTCATGCACAGTACATAGAAAACCCTCATTCCCAACTTTTTTTTTTTTTTTTAGGGTTTAGGGTTTAGGGTTTAGGGTTTTTTTTTTTTTTTTTTTTTAGGGTTTAGGGTTTAGGGTTTAGGGTTTAGGGTTTAGGGTTTAGATGTGAGTGGAGGGTTGGTGGTTGGTGTCTAGGAAGAATAAAATTGGTGATGGAGTGTTGAAGTATACTCATGGGTGTAAACATATAGTATTTAGTGTAAAAAATATACTACAAAGTGCTTGAGTATAATAATAAGTGTTAAAGTATACTAATAAGTGTAAAAGTATACTAATAAGTGTAAAAATATACTAATAACTGTAAAGATATACTAATAGGTGTAAAAAGTATACTAATATGTGTAAAAGTATACTAATAAGTGTAAAGATATACTAATAAATGTAAAAGTATACTAATACGTGTTAAAGTATACTAATAAGTGTAAAGATATACTAATAAATGTAAAAGTATACTAATAAGTGTTAAAGTATACTAATAAGTAATAATTTATACTAATAAGTGTAAAGATATACTAATAAGTGTTAGAGTATACTAAAAAGTGTAACGGTATACTAAAACGTGTTACGGTATACTAAAAAGTGTAACGATATACTAAAGAGTGTTAGAGTATACTAAAAAGTGTTAGAGTATACTAAAAAGTGTAACGATATACTAAAAAGTGTTAGAGTATACTAAAAAGTGTAACGGTACACTAAAACGTGTAACGGTATACTAAAAAGTGTAACGGTATACTAATAAGTGTTACGGTATACTAAAAAGTGTAACGGTATACTAAAAAGTGTTACGGTATACTAACAAGTATAACGGTATACTAAAAAGTGTTACGGTATACTAAAAAGTGTTACGGTATACTAAAACGTGTAACAGTATACTAATAAGTGTAAATGTATACTAAAAGATGTAACGGTATACTAAAAAGTGTTACGGTATACTAACAATTGTTACGGTATACTAAAAAGTGTTACGGTATACTAAAAAGTGTTACGGTATACTAACAAGTGTAACGGTATACTAAAAAGTGTGACGGTATACAAAAAAGTGTTAGAGTATACTAACAAATTGTTAGAGTATACTAACAAGTGTAATGGTATACTAAAAAGTGTTAGGTATACTCAAAAGTGTACCGGTATACTAAAAAGTGTAACGGTATACTAACAAAGTGTTAGAGTATACTAAAAAGTGTTACGGTATACTAACAAAGTGTCAGAGTATACTAAAAAGTGTTACGGTATACTAACAAGGTGTTACGGTATACTAACAATGTGTTGCGGTATACTAACAAGGTGTTATGGTATACTAAAAAGTGTTACGATATATTAACAAAGTGTTACGGTATACTAAAAAGTGTTAAAGTATACTAAAAAGTGTGACGGTATACTAAAAAGTGTTAGAGTATACTAAAAAGTGTTACGGTATACTAAAAAGTGTTAGAGTATACTAAAAAGTGTTACGGTATACTAAAACGTGTAACGGTATACTAAAAAGTGTAACGGTATACTAAAACGTGTTACGGTATACTAAAACGTGTTCCGGTATACTAAAATGTGTAACCCTAAACCCTAAAAAGTGTTACGGTATACTAACAAAGTGTTACGGTATACTAAAAAATGTTACGGTGTACTAACAAGGTGTAACGGTATACTAACAAAGTGTTACGGTATACTAACAAAGTGTTACGGTATACTAAGTATTGTACGAGATCATATCATGTACTAGTTTATCATATTAAACTCTACATGCAACAATAAAAATAACAATACTTGATAACATGTAAAGAAAACCTAATTAGGGTTTTCACAACATGATACTAGCTTGTGTTAGTGTTTTCAAAAATATATCAACCAATCATATGTTATTCTTCAATATACGGCTTCACACCTTGGATACATTAAATGTAAGGATGAATAAAACATAAAATAAATATTGTAGTAAATATGGTAGTGTAAAGGTATAGTAAAAAGTCGTACGATCTATTAACAAACGGTTAAAGTATACTAATGAGTGTTTAAATAGACTGGTAACTGTTAGAGTATAGCAATAAGTGTTAAAACATACTAATGAGTGTTAGAGTACATACTAATGAGAGAAAAATTAATTATATTCTTATAAGTATTCAAGTATACTAATGAGTGTTAAAATATACTAATAACTTTTCAACTACATTAATATGTGTTAAACTATACTAATGAGTGTTTAGATATACTAATGAGTGTGCAAAAATACTAATGAGTCTTAAAACCTATTTAGATATACTAATTAAAACATATATACACATATTAAAACCTAAATAAGTTTACTAAAACCTATATAGGTATACTAAACCCTATTTTCATAAGTTTACTAAAACCTATTTAGGGTTTTCACAACATATTAATAGGTTATAAAATATTTTATAAAAAGTACTTCACCATTCATAGTACAAAAAATTTTCATAAAATTAACCTACTTATAATAATGACATTTTTCTATCTACTTTAGAATGATAATAGAGTCGTCCACCATAAGAAATCGAAAATTGCCAATGGAGTCTAATAATAATATATCATGATATAAATAACTAGATTGATTATACTTCAATAACAAATGATAGACAGCGATAGATATATAACGATAATAGGTAGAAATAATGAGAGATACAGAGAGAGTGATGAGGTATAGCTACTTACATTAACAAACGTACTTGGATAAATGTTTGAAACCGAAATCAATGGATATGTCGAAAAAAGATAACTATATCTAATGGTACTTGATAGTGTACTTCTCCACCTTATTCACAATTAAACAACACATTTACATATGATGGTCTAAAACGTATTAGGTATACTAAAACGTGTAACGGTATACTAAAAAGTGTTACGGTATACTAACAAAGTGTTACGATATACTAAAAAGTGTAACGGTATACTAAAAAGTGTTACGGTATACTAACAAAGTGTTACGGTATACTAAAAAGTGTTACGGTATACTAATGAGTGTTACGGTATACTAAAAAGTGTTAGAGTATACTAAAAAGTGTTAGGGTTATACTAAAAGGTATTAGGTATACTAAAAAGTGTTACGGTATACTAACAAAGTGTAACGGTATAATAAAAAGTGTTAGAGAATGAAAATTATGTTTGATAATGTGTGTGGCATAGATACAATATAATGTGATTAGTGATTAGTACTTAAACCCTAATGAATGCTGATACAACAACCCTAAACCAAAATTAGGGTTTTTTACAATATACGGTCAATATTAGTTCAATGCCTAGGCAATGAAAAATATGATATTTAATAAAGTGACACTAACTGTAAACTATTTAACTAACCAAAATTAATATAACATAAACAACTTCAAGAACAAAAGTTGAGAATGAAACAGTACAGACGATAGTTAGGATTGTTCATAGTTTAATAAATGTTATGGTTTAATTTTAAATTTCTAATAATGAGAGATATATAAAGATATAATGATGCAAGAAGAACACACAATATAAAACCTATGTAGGTATATACTAAACCCTATTTACACAATATGATACTTGCTTGTGTTAGTGTTTTCAACAATATTTATACAGCTTCACAACCTGGATACATTAATACGAAGAGGGATAATCAAGTATATAAAGGTGGTAGTAACTATTAGTGTAGAAACGATTAATATATATGTAAAGACAATTAGTACTATGAATGTTTCCAATAATATATACTCTATGTTATCCATCACAAGAATGGGTCTATGTGTTCTAATTGCATGAAATATATTGGTGGTAGAATGTCTTGCGTTCATGCTCTTTTTATAAAAAAATTGTTTTACAACATTGCTACAATAAACTGTGAATGTGCAAGTTACTAAACGAATTGATGAAATGAGCCGATCATTAGCAATATGAATGGTATAGTAACTAGTTGATTGATGAACTAAACATCTTTCAAATTCCCGTATGCATAATGCATTCTGGCAGCCCTGGTTCGGATGGTCATAACTCTCTCCAAACTCAATATTTTCGAGCCCCGTTTTTTTTGTTGGAAACTAGACTCAATAAGCTTTCCATCGGTGTAGGAAACGAACCATCTCAATCTACCAATTAAAGCAGTTTAATCGTTGAAGTTGGACGTGTTACGCATCCCGCAGCAGTGTCCGGCAGCCTTCGTTCGTAGCGCCGTAACTCTCTCCAAACTTGTTATTTTTGAGCGCCGTTTTTTTTGTCGGAAACTAGACTCCGTAGGCTTTCCAACGGTATATGATACGTCCACTCATTCGCAACCAATAAAACCAGTTAATTATATGAAACAGACGACTTCAGCAGCAGAGGCTGTGTAAAAGGTGAAAAAATTTGCTAAGTCCTAGACTTATTCCTAGGTTGGTCTCTATGAGGTTTTTTTTTTCTCAGATTTCATAGCATCGTAGCTCTCTCCAAACTTCACGATTTTTCGATCGGGAACGGTGGTTCGAAAATACACACTGCGGGCTTTCCAACGGTGCGGGGTACGATCGCTCCCTCGCACGCACTACAAAGAAATCCATCGTAGAAACGGACAGCTGACCTCAGATTTCGGAGGCCTGATTCGGCTCCGCGCTGCCTCATCCCAACTCCGACACATTTCGTTCGAAAAATCATAACTCCCTCAAAACTCGACGTTTTTTCATGCCATTTTTTTCGTCCGAACCCAGACTCGGCCGGCCTTCGGCCGGTATACAAAGCCCCAATTTTCCTTAAGGACCGAAAATCGAATTTTCCAAAAATCGCCGGAACGGCTCGCGTTGAAGGAGGCCAAAACTTCAAACGGACGTAACTTTTGATCCGGACGCCCGATCGAGGCGATTTTTTTTTTGAAATCGGGTATCTCGAGAAGATCTACGCGTCCGAAATGGCCGAAGGCGGTTTCGCTTTCCCGATTTTCGAAAGGACCCCTCCTTCCTAACTTAATTTCAGTTTTTACGGAAAACGACGCCGCCGACGCGTTTTCGGACGCCAATTCGGAGGCCTTAAAGGGGTCCTTCTTCGGAAATTTTTGCGGGGATGCGCTCCTCCCGACTTCAATTTCGTTTTCCCGCAGGCCTCGTTTTAAAAAAGGCAAGTTTGACTTGCCAAATTTACAAAATAAGTACCTATTTTTATGCTTATTATTTCAAAGTAATCTAGCCAGCTCATTGGCTAGAGGCATTGTCTGTGCTTTGGGAGGTCAAGGTATCAACGCCTTACGGGTGCGGAATGCAAGGAAATTTTTTTCTTTTTTTTCCTTTGTAATCTTTGGTAATGTGATCTGCAACACTTGTCGAAATTCAGTGGAGCGCGACTTAGGTCGGGACACGCCCGGTGATAGTGGGCCACTTGATACGAGGCCGCGGATATACTAGTTAAATATACTCTCTCAAATTATTTCCTTGATACACCATCTCTATAAGTTGTGCTTCTCTCTACACTTTCACTATTTCTCCCGTATAAGCTTCATCAGTTACACACTAGTTTAAATTAGATAAGTTATCGATCTCTTTTAGTGATTTGAATATATATGCTTTTACCACAATATAAGCAAAACTTAATTTGCGTATTATGTACAAAAAGGAAACTGCATACGAGTCAACATGTTTTTTAATTAAACCACCGACAATAACTCCAATATACAATCCTACGCGCTGGGTACAAAAAATATGAGAAACATAATTAAATTATTACATAGATGGTTGAAGTGAGGGTTTCTTTAAACATGAAGACACTGAGTCGTGCGCTTGCATTACTCATAGCTCGACCGGGTGATGCGTGGGGGGGGAGAGCGCCGTGGGCCATGTCTCGCACATTTCGTGCGGGGCCATGCGTGCCATGCGTCGGGTCAAACAACAATATGCAGACGCGCCATGTGACGGGTCTTGGACAGATTACATGGGTCACGCCCATGTTATGTGGGGAGCCGTCGTCAGGGTGCTGGGGCACTTGACACTATGCGCTGGGATAAGACGTCGGGTTCCAGGGATTCGAACAAACAGACACGAACCGCAGTGGTGAAATGCTAGCATGCTGCGACAACCTTTCGAATGCTCCATTATATCGCCAAACACAAAAACCACCAACCTTCTTCCCTGCACCATTTAAATGTAATAAGGTCTTCGAGTACAATTAAGAGAAAGAAAGGGCTTCGAGAGTTGAGGATTACTCAACAGCCGGAAAACTAATTGGGCAATCTGAACATCTCCATATAGCAAATAAACACAAACATGCATATTAAGCATAAAATTTATGCTGTGCATCCTACGGGCGCCACCGGAAGCAACTTCACGCGAAACACAATCGTATATACACAATCATAAAATAATTATAAAAAAATTGGGGGTTCGGACGGGTGCTCGAATTCACATGGCAAGATGATATAATTTGGATTTTTAATTTGGCAAGATGAAACAAATCAAATCAAAAATATATTCGAATACTTGTCAAGGGTTTAGGGTCAGCGTTGATCGGTTATTTGCTGGGATTGGCGTCAAAAAATACTCACAAATAGTTCCTAAGAAGCAAGGTTCCGTGTACAAGCCATAATCACTCAAACCGGCAACGTAAAAATAAGTATACATCAGCACATAAGCATACGCAACAAAGGCGAAATCAAAACGTTAGAGCAAAATGGGTACAGATTTTAGAATAAGACAGAAGAAAGATAAGCTTTTACCATTTGCTCGTCGTCAAGAAGAACGCCACAAGAGCTCGAAAAGCAAGCTCACCCCGAATCAAACGTAGTAAAAGAGTCACGTCCAAATAGATGCTAGGCCTCGATCTGTGTCGCCGGTAGTGACGGGCGACATGCGCTATCTGGGATGACGTCAAATGGATGCGGTTAGGCCTGCCGTGAGAGGAGCGAGCCATGCGCTACATAGGTGTCTCGTCCAAGCGATGACGCAGGGCCTTAGAATAACTCCATGATGAACTATGCCCGCTACCAACTACTAACGCAGGTTGCGGCTATGCGCTGCCGAAGCTAAACCCTGTAGAAATTGGCAGTAGTACATCGTCATATATAAAGCTGATTAATAAAAAAAATACAAAAGAGAGAGATAGAGAGTAAACAGCCGATAATGTCGAGAAGAATCATTCGTGAATCGGTGTGTTGCGCAGTGTGTGTCGTTTGCATACGTACGCGTTCGAGGTATATACAGAGAGAGGGATTGGGGGAAGAGGGAGTACATATAGGGGAGCCGGTGACTTCCAAATAATGCATCTCACTAAAATTAAAAAAATTTGTATAAATCACTAGATCAGCACATAACTATATACGAAAATAAGATGCACAAACATTACCTTTTACCGATCCCTCCTTCTAAAGAAGGACGCCAAACGAGCGCAGAGCAACATGCGCGGGGCCTCCACCGGCGCCTCCGAGAGTCGCGCGGAACTAGGCCACGACTAAAACGATTCTAAAAACTCACGCGGGGGGCGCCGAGATATGCGGGCATCGTCCGTACAATGAATGTCTCTCTTACCTATCTCTCCGGTGGGCAGTGGCGGGGGTGGTGTGGCATTGAGTGTGACGGCTGCTTATGAAATTATGGAGAGGACGCAACTGACGAGAAAAGAAAAGGCATGCTATACATGTGCAGTGCCATCCCAAGTGTGTAAGTTTATATGAATGGAAGATAAACATAATTAATGGACGACTCATTGAAAAATTGGAAACCTATTCTTTCATACCTATTATAAAACATTGTTACCGTACGAAATCATGGTAAGAATCTTACACAATTTTAAACATGGAAGCATTCCTATTCTATTAAAGTAAGTGCTGACCAAATCAAAAACTTAACACGGTAAGAATCTTATATTACTAGACATTCACTAATTAAATAACGCAGATCAATATGATTACAATCATCTAAATTTGGTATATACAGGGGCGGATCCAGGATTGGTAGTTGGGGTGGGCTAAAAAATAAAAAATTTCAAAACACTATATTTTATATATACATAAAAATTTTGGGGTGGGCTAATATTGTATTGGACCTTAAAATTATACATATATAACACTAAAAAATTTCGGCTTGCACTGGGCTGAAGCCCAGTGCAACTAACTAATAGATCCGCCCCTGGGTATATATATAACACCGACAAGCCCCGGCCCATGTCCCGACCGCGCGCCGGCGATACGCAGCCCACTCAACGCGCCGAGCATTACGCGTCATGCGACATCTCTCGGGCAATATTTACGGGGATGGGGAGAGGGGCACGCAAACGGCCATATATGAACGGCCGCGCGCCACCGATGCAGTCGCATCCATGCAATAAATTCAGTATGGAAGATTAACTCTCATAATTTCAGAAAAGAAGGATAAATTCCAACCTACATTAAAATCTTATAAAAGAGTATTCTTTTCGACAGTACTCAATTCATAAAACGCATTTAAAATAAAACATCAAAGATTTGGGTACACCAAAAGGAAAAAATCGAGTATTTGGCTTGCGAAAAGAAAAGAAAATGGGGGGAGATTGAAATTAAATGGAGGGAGATTTGGCTTTGAGCGTGATGTTAAAAAAATATATTCTTCCAACACAAAACAAAAGGTTCACATCTATACTATAATACAAATTCGGGTGAAGCTGTCCACCTCAGCCCTTGAAATCCTCCCAGCCTCCCATTTAATTTTTCCTATTTTTCTAGATTTTTGGAATTTTATTTATATATTAATCATATAAATAATATTATATATTCTTATTTCCATATAGGCATATGCTATTTATGTTATGTATTATTTCTATGTATATTATAGATCATATTATATACTATTCCATATTTAAATATTATTTTAATAAATATAATATATATAGTGATATATTAATTTGATATTTATATTTTGATAATTGATTTAATAATAATTTATATAGATTATATACAATCTTTTAAAATCTAATGAAAATTAATAAATTATATAACCATGTCTAGATTTCTATATTAGATTATATGTTTTTCAAATCTAATAAAAATAAATTATATAAATAAATTAAAAACTCACGTTATTTGAAAATATTTTTTTTAATATATATAATTTATTACATATGATTATAACATACTTTTAATTATATTATTATTCGAACAAACCACATATAATATTTTTGAATATAGATAATAAAAATTGAATGAATTGTATTTTTTTATTAAAATAATAATATATAAATATAAAAAGTGTATAATCTTTTTATTTATATATATATATATCATATATTAATTATATATTATTTTATATCTAAATATCATTTTCATTAATATCCACTTATATGATCACATGGAAAAATTGATCATGTGTTTATGTATTTGATTTCAAAAAGTAATTTGAATATTATGAGCATGTGAGAAAATGTGTGCATTGTAATTACAAATAAATAATTTAAATATCATTTTCATACGGGCTTGAACATGTATGAGTAATTAATGGATAAAGATGTGTAACAAGATATTTATCGATTTTGAGATGAACACGCATACATAAAATTTAAATAAATTGGCTAGATTTTATGAATATTCAAATATAGTTTATTTTCATCAGTAATATTTATTTATATATATTTTATATATTCGAATTTATAACACATATTATTATATGGAGTAAGACGAAATCAATTGGTTCACGATTAAGAACATTTGAATCCGGAATCGAAACCAAACTGCTTCCTATATATATAGTTGCGATTCAAAATTTTAATAATTTTTGACAATTCGGTTCATAGAACTGCCGATTACGATTCTTTTGAACACCTCTAATAATAATGAGTATTAAAATTATTTTTACTTTACTTTAGAACGAATATGAGTGTATAATTAAATTCAAATATATTCAAAAAAATATTAAGTTGTTAGCACAAGTTTACGAGAATTTAATATTTATGATATATATATATATATATATATTTCAAGTTGAAATTTTATTTTTTCATTAATTTTAGAATGATTGAAATTTTATCATTAGCAAATCAACATAATTAACAGTTTTTACTATATATATTTAGTATATGAATAAGTAGTATCTATATATGATAACAAATAATAATAAAAAAATGATATCAAAAACTTTTATAAATTTTATAAAATATTAATCCCGTCGAATTTCGACGGGCAACAATCTAGTACACTTATATAAGGGGATTTGGTCACCTTTGCCTTTAGTTCGTTTGGAAAGAATCATTTCTCACGATTTTTAGACGCTTTCCTACCATAATAGGGTATTATATCATTAATGGCGTAATAATCTCCACATCTAACCTAATGGGCGCAAAAATAAAATAAAAAAATAAAGTGAGATTCGAACCTTTGACATATAGAATATAAGATCAAATCACAACCAATTGAGCTGATATCCTTATTTGAATAAATTCCATAAATGAACCTATATATATACATACGTAAACTTCTCCGTTATTGCTTATTTGGAGGAAAGAAACTGCTTGCCCTTAATTGCATTCGGAAACAATCCTTTTTGCACGCTTAACGGGGACTTGCCTTCGATAATAGGCTGTTAGCATCGCGTATGTCAGTTTATTTTTTCCCATATTATTCAATACCGCGTCGATGGGCTTGTTAGTCCATCGACCTTTCGAGTTCACCAAAGCAGCCTCCATGGCTACGCTTATGCATGGCCTACGTTAAGCATATATATAATTGCCAACTTCGCATTGATACTCTTTACTTCTAGCGGCCCCCGCATGGCACGCATCGCATCCCTCGCCCTGCTGCGCGACCGCGCCACGTACCGTTGCTTGCTCCGTTGTCTCGCAAAACGTCCCGGACCATAAATTTGACGGATGCTAGTGGACAATGATTTGTAGTACAGGTATTCTCATTGTATCTATCTTATGTGAGAGCAAAAATGAACAAATAAATTGTTTACTATGAATAACAATATTCGACTCAAAATTTGGCAGAAATGGAAAGAAGGATGGTGCTTGTATTGAGATACCAAATAGTCAAGAAGTATGGTGTTTGTGTGAAGTTGAAATATCTATGTTATGAAATGCCCCTCTTTGCGTTCATGCATGCATGAATGCAAAAATACATTATATGCATCGTCATCAATTTGCATGCATGCATGCATAAATGCGTTATTCCAAAAATATATATCTAGGTATCACAGACTAATACGTATATGCCCCATGTCCCCATGCCCCGGGACCTCACTGCTAACCCATGGCCCCGCGTCGCGTGCCGTTTGCCCTTGTCGCGCAAAAACATGAATGCGTATAGCCTTTACATTCATGCAAAGTACATATCTATTTATCGCAGACTCATGTATATAAATATATCAACTTATATATCTATGTATAGACTAATACGTAAACTAAACAAAGCTATTATAATTTCTCGCGCAACATCTGCTGTGCCAAAGCACGTCCCCGCATCGCGTGCCGTCGCCACTGGGTCGCGCAAATGCGTATATGGCCCATCGCCACGTCCAGCAGCTACGCATGCGCACGCGGCACATCCCTCGGGCCTGCCGATCCACCGCGCCACGTCCCGCTGCTCCCCTTGATCGACACACATCCAAACCAGCACTCACGTCATCCAGCATTGCCTAGGGTTTAGGGTGTTGCTGCTAACGCAGATGTGGGATTGTACAAATAAATTCATGCATAAATATCGTGTGGCACGTCGTATGCTTAATGTGTGTTTCTAGATTAGGGTTTACTCCATTACTGATTCTTTGTACATAAATTAGGCATGCTGCTGTGCAGTCTTCTATAATGAATTCTCCATATTAATGAAATGTCTACTTTCGCATTATCATGGACGACATACACTCTTGCCATGTTGCATTTATTGTTACAAAATACACGTAAATATCAAATGTATAAGAATGACCGTGAAGACAGACACAATATATGCATGCATGCAATATTTTTTGATAAATTAAATTTTTCACTTAGGACATCTAAAACCCCTAAATTCTAAAAATTTAAAAATAATTTTAATAATTAAATCTTAAACCCTATCATAAACTCTACTATATAAGCTAGACCCTAAATTAAATATTAAACCACATTATAAACTCTAAAACCCTAACTTAAACACTAAACCATAAAATAAAACTTAAACCCTAGAATTATAAACATATTAAATCATTAATTATAAACAACTGCTAAACCCTAAATTGAACCCTAAACCCTAAAATCCTATTATAACCCCTATCACGTGAATATTCATTTTCGTACATGTAGATTATGAAGTATAAAATGTTCAAATTGTCTTGTTGACCGCTTGGCTCTCATTACAGGCTTTCAACTATGAGGTGTTGAGTTCGATTCCTTATTATGCTAAGTTTCATAATTTTTTACATTATATAAAAAAATGTTGGTAAAAGGTTTCGAACCTTTGTCATCAAAGGTTAAGACTAATGCCGAAACCATCTGAGCTAAATTGATTGATTGTAAAATGTCCATAGAGATAAAAATATATCTATATACGAAATAAACCCTAAATTAAACCCTAATTCCTAGAAAATTAAGATTAAATTTTTTTCTTGTTTCCGACTGAGGCACGATGCCAAGATCCTACTCAAACCCTAATCTACATTATAACCATATAATACAAAAACTAAATTCTATGATAAACTGTAAAATCTAAACCCTAAAATAAATTATAAACCCTAATGTAAAATGAAACCCTAAAATCTATTATAAACCCTAAAACATAATATATACCCTAAATTAAATTATAAACCCTAAAGTAAACCCTAATACGTATGATAAACCCTAAATTAAACACTAAGCCCCATAATAAACCCTAATACGTAAGATAAATCCTAAAGTAAACCCTAATACATATGATAAACCCTAAAACCTATTATAAACCCTAATACGTAAACAAAACATTAAATTAAACCCTAAACCCTAAAATAAATTTTAAACCCCAAAGAAAACCTTAGTATGTACGTAAACTAAATCTTAACCTAAACCATAAACTCTAAAATAAATTAAACCCTAAACACTAAACCCTAAAATAAATAAACTAAACCCTAAAAAATAATAAATAAAACGTAAACCCCATTATAAGCCCTAATCCGTAAACCCTAAAATAAACCCTAAACCATAAAATAACCACTAATACTTAAGCAAAACCCTAAATTAAACCCTTACACGTAAGCTAAAATTTAGATTAAACCCAAACCCTATTATAAACGGTAAGCTAAATCCTACACCCTAAACTCTAAACCTTAAAATAAATCCAAAACCATATTATTATGATATCATTATAGAGGTACTCACGTAAATCTCCACGGTTCAAGCTTTGTAATTATTATTTTTTAATTACTTTTAATATTTTTTGATGCATCTTATCGTACGTTGTATACATGTCACGTACGCGGTCCCCGCGCGGCACGTCCTACGGCTCCGCCCAACGTCCAGCGGCCCCGCATGCGAATGCGGCACATCCCTTGGCCCAGCTGCGCGCCCGAGCCACATGCCGCAGCTCCCTTCGCAGTGCTGGTGCCTCATGTCCTCCGGCACTGCTCGCGCCTGCCCCATGTCCCCATACCCCGCGCACTTGCTGCTTTCCGCAGCCGCGGCCCATCGCGCGCGCCTCGTCATGCGGCCTTCGCCACGAGCGCGTCCCGCGGCCCCGACACTGCGCACGGGAGTCCCATGGCCCCGCCCAACGTCCAGCTGCCCCGCATGCGACCGCGGCACATCCTTATTATAGCAGTTTATTTTATAGTTTTTAGGGTGTGCATGGAGCTGTTCAGCTTCCATTTCTAGTGCTAAACGAGGAGTATATATTACAACATGACAAAAATGATGGTGTTTGGGTAAATATGAAAGAGAGCAGAGCATGTCGTTAGATATACTAGTTGACAAAAGGGTCGCGTGCCGTTGCCCCTCGGTCGGGCAAATGCGTAGATGGCCCCGCGACACGTCCAGTTGCCACGCATGCGAACGCGGGACATCCCTGGGTCCCGCCGCGCGAGCGCGTCACGTGATTTCTGTACTGCGCACGAGAGTCCTACATGCATATTATACGAATCGTCCTCTTTGCGTTAATGCATTCATTCATGCATAAATGCATTATATGTATCATCATCGATTCATATGAAATCAGTCCATGCAAAAAAGTACATATCTACGACTAATACTGTGTATATATCTATGTATCAAATGAAATAGAAATAAAAGGAAAGAACGACTATATATGTCATAAAACTGAAATGTTTACTTCTCCTTTATCATGTACGCATTTATTGTTTCAAATACCCGCAAACAGCAAAATTTAAATTAAACAGTAAATCTTGTAATAAATTATAAATTCTGAATAAACCCTAACAAAACACTAAAATAAACCCTAAAACCTATTATAACCCTAATACGTAATATAATCCCTAAAATAAATTCTAAACCCTAAAGTAAACCCTAATATGTATGATAAACCCTAAATTAAACACTAAACCCTATTATAAACCCTAATACGTAAGATAAACCCTAAAGTAAACCCTAATACGTATGATAAACCCTAAAAACTATTATAAACTCTAATACGTAAACAAAAAATTAAATTAAACCCTAAAATAAATTTTAAACCCCAAATAAAATCCTATTACGTAAGCTAAACCCTAAACTCTATTATAAACCCTAATACATAAACTAAATCCTAACCTAAACCAAGAACTCTAAAATAAAAACTAAACAATAATGTAAACCATAAACTCTAAAATAAATTAAACCCTAAATAGACACTAATACTTAAGCTAAACCCTAAATTAAACTCTTATACGTAAGCTAAAATTTAAATTAAACCACAATACGTACGCTAAACCCTATTATAAAACCTAGATTGAAAACCCTAAAATTAAATCCCGATTTTGTACATATAAATTATAAAGTGTTGAATGTTCAAATTAACTTGTTGGTCTGTTGGCACAGTCTATGGATTTTTTACTAAGAGGTTGTGAGATCAAATCCTGGGTAAGTAAAATTTTTTAATTTAGGCCCAAAACATTTTATTTAGGCCCATCTCACTTTATTATGGCCCAAATCAATTTATTTAAGCCCATCTCATTTTATTTTAGGCCCACCTCTTTATTTAGGCCCAACACACTTTTTTGTTGGCCCAACTCAATTTATTCAGGCCCAAATCTCTTTATATAGGCCCAACGCATTATATTCAGGCCCAACTCAATTTATTCAGGCCCATCTCACTTTATATAGGCCCAACCCGCTTCATTCAGGCCCAACGCACTTTATATAGGCCCAACTCACTTAATTTAGGCCCATCTCACTTTATTCAGGCCCAACTCACTTTCGGCCCATCTCACTTTATTCGGGCCCAACCCACTTTATTCGGGCCCATCTCACTTATTCGGGCCCATCTCACTTTATTCGGGCCCATCCCACTTTATTCAGGCCCATCTCACTTATTCGGGCCCATCTCACTTCAGGCCCATCCCACTTTATTCAGGCCCAACTCACTTATTCGGGCCCATCTCACTTTAGGCCCATCTCACTTTATTTAGGCCCAACTCATTTAATTAAGGCCCAGCTCACTTTATTTAGGCCCAACTCATTTAATTAAGGCCCAACTCACTTAATTTAGGCCCAGCTCACTTTATTTAGGCCCAACTCACTTAATTAATGCCGAACAACATTTACTAAGGCCCAACTCATTTTATTAAGGCCCATCTCAATTTATTAAGGCCCATATGAATTTATGAAGGCCCATCTGAATTTATTAAGGCGCATCTGAATTTATGAAGGCCCATCTGAATTTATTAAGGCCCATCTGAATTTATGAAGGCCCAACTCATTTAATTTAGGCCCAGCTCACTTTATCTAGGCCCAACTCACTTAATTAAGGCCCAACTCACTTAATTAAGGCCCAACAACATTTATTTAGGCCCAACTCACTTAATTAAGGCCCAACAACATTTTTTTAGGCCCAACTCATTTTATTTAGGCCCATATGACTTAATAAGGCCCAACTCATTTAATTTAGGCCCATCT
>JAPKLX010000046.1:0-110135 GCA_026898415.1 Leonotis leonurus
AAGGGATCTTGATCCAGTTGAACGTTATGATATATGTAAGGGTCAGAGCTCAAATGCATTTAGGGATTGTTGCGAGTCAAGAAGGGGAAAATTTGTTGAGGAAACAAAAAAGGCAAAATACAAAATATGTTTCAAATCATAAAAAACGTTAATATAATTTTAAATATTTCAATTTTAATGACAATTTTATAATTAATTTTAGTTTCAATGATAATAATAATTAAGTTATTAAATATATTAATTTTTAATAAATTTGTATTCACAGAAACAATGCATACGTAAAGTAAGGAGTTATATATTACATATTAATAAATTAACTACTCATATTCTTTCATTTATAATCATATTATTTCTCAAAAGTATTTTATTTCGTTTCAAAAAATATATACAATATAAATCTTAAATTAAAGATCGTCAAAAGATCTTTAATTTGATATATGATATATAAAATATACATTTAATATGAACAAGTTATGATCATTTAAAATATCGAAATAATTGTATATCCATATATATAAGGATATACAACAAATAAAAATGGTTAATTTAACTGATTAAAAATAAATGTTTACCGCTAAATCATTTATATCCGTACAATTAAAAGATAATTTTCCGTTCATGACTTATATGAAATATTTTATCATATAATATAGGGAATTTGTTGTTTGTGATTAATTGATTATGATATATTTTATCATTAAAATAGATAATTTTTTATGGGGTAAATGCTAAAATACCCATTTTGATAAGTAAAAGATAAAAAATACCCACTTAAAAATAAAGAATAAAAATACCCATTTTTTACAATAACATGATGAAATTGATCATGTGTTCATGTTATTCAAATTCAAAATAACTTGAATAACATGACCACATGATGAAATTGATCATGTTATTGTAAAAAGTGGGTATTTTTTATCTTTTATTTTTAAGTGGGTATTTTTTATCTTTATTTTATGAAAGTGGGTAATTTTACCTATTACCCCATTTTTTATTCTGAGAAAATATTTTATATGTTTTTATCATGAATTTGAATTGTATGTTGTGTGTATATATATCTACTTTAAATTTATCACTCATTTAAATGATAAAATAAAATTGTTAAATTGTTAAAGATTGTTAAGAAATACTCTCTTTGTCCTCTTTAATTAGACGCATTTTGACCAAAACTGACCAAAACTGTAAGAGCTTTTTCGTCAAAGTGTGTCTAATAAAATGAGACAGAGGGAGTAATTAATGTGAATAGAAAATAACATTTTTTTTAAATAATATCTTATTAAATTTATTTATCATAGTATTACAAATCAAACAGTGCATATACTAGATTTTTCAATTAAAAATATATTGAATAGATTCGTTAATTATATATATTTTTTTATCTATTGACTTGATGTTTGATTATATACTATTAATTAATTAACATTAAACTCAATAAACTATTTATCTTATTGTTCATTACATGCATGTCTTGGTACATAATAAATTATCTATATTTTATTTTTACAATTATACTCCATTAAAATTGTGGGAAAAAAAATGCTATGCATGTAAAATATGTTTCAAAGAGATTTTATTAAAGCCGCGTTGGTTTGGTAAGGGAGATGAAGCCAAATAAGATTAATAATATGACTTCATCTATTGTTTAGTAAGAAATTTTAGTTATCCGGCTGGCCCCAAATAAATCATAGGTACAGTTTTATTTCACTGTTTAGACCTTATTAATAAACCTACCAATTTGTTCTGATAAATTCGTGTGGATCAAACACTAAGTCATACTAATTTTTTGAAATAAGAAACTTATCGAGAAACACACTCACATTACATTTATCATACTTTTTAATTCTATTTACCAAACACAATATTAAATTATCCTAACGACGAAATTCGAGTCGGTCATTGATTTTGAGTTTTTTAGTAGTGCTATTCATACTACTTATTCCAGATTTTTTTTCTGCGTTGTACATCTCATCTACCTTATCTAATGCATCCTAATTTAACAACCATATTATAAATTTTTTAAGATATAATTATTTTATAATTGGATGATCTAAATTCTAATATAATTAAAATTAATTTTATTATTTTTAAATAGTATCATGCATCGCACGGGTGCACAAATTAGTAATGTTAATTTGCATTACAATTCTTCCTTAAAGCTATAGAAATCAAATAGTTGGAAAAATATAAATCTATAATGCATATATGATGTAAATCATAGATAAAGTTATTTTTTTAATATAAAATAGAAAGTGATTTGGGTTGTTCGTAATTGAAATTGTGTTGCCCTTTTTAACTAGATATATTGTATTTTTAAATTAATAAAATATTCTATAAATATTAATTCAAAGTTAAATATGTAATTGTAGTAGGAAAGAGAAAATTCATATTCTTAATTAATTTAGTTAGTGTAGGTTTCTTAGGAGATATGGTGGAGATTTTAATTTTCTAATATATTAAAAGAAAATAATTAATTACATGATACATAAATTTAGGATGAAAGTTATCATAATATAGTTTATTTTTTAATTTCTTTTTACGCGCATTAACTGATCATTTGTATATTTTTACGTAATTGCATTGTAATACAGTTTCGTTTGCATTATGCATATATCATTTGAATTATGTTATATGTTCATTAATTTGTTTATGTTGCATTATCTATATAAATTAATGCACTTGATAAATAGTCTTAAAATCATATCATTTGCATTGTGTTCGTTAATACATACATGTCCTTTTTTCATAAATAAATGGAAAGAAACGAAATTATGATGATAAATATATATATTACCTATCAACCATAAATCTTAAAAGATGTAAGGTGTAGATAAGTTCTTAGTTTTTACATAAATATGTGTTCTCATTTGATCCAACTCCTATATATATAGGATGTAGATCATATAGAAAATGATTTTTCAGTAGGAAATATGAAATAATTTGGGTCGTTCATAATTGCAATCGTGTGGTAGTAATTTAATCACAAATGTTGAATTTTTAAATCATTAAAAAAATTCATAAATATCATTTGAAGGTTAAATACGTAAATTTGATAGAATAGAGAAAAATCATATAATTAATATATATGGAAACCGGCATGTTTTAAGGAGTGATAATAGAGAATATTGTTTCTTTTCCATAACTATTTTATCTCTATATTCCTTTTTCCTCCATCTCACGCATCATTTATTTTCTCTTCTCTTTCAATCTCTGTTGGGAAATATTTATAAGGGTTTTGATTCAGATTCCAAAACCTCTCCTGAAAGATGTATTAAGCCCAAAACTAAAATTTTACTTCTAGTCTCGTTTTAGAACTCACTTGTTAAGGAGTTCAGTTTATAGGTGTAATTTGAAGGACTTCAGATTAAAGATCAAGACAAGCACTGAAGCACTCTAGAACTCATTTTATATGCCAAAACTGAATGACCATGCCACTAAAGATATGGCCTGAAGTTTTGAAGTTGAAGTCAATTGAAGCAAGGAGAACTCGCCCACTTAAGGCTTGCACTGAAGCTCTACACTGAATTATCAAACTGAAGTTCAATACTTGCTACTGAGTCAGCTGCTACAACTTAGGCATTACCTCACGCGCCTTCATCTCGTTCAGTAGCTCTTCTACTTCTTTCCATCTACTCAAACTGCATAAGCCTTGAATTAATGAACTATACGTCACAACATTTGGTAAAATTCCCTTACGAGACAAAGATGAGAAGATATGGAGGGCATCGTCGACCATTCCGTCCTTACATAGACCATCAATAATAGCACTGTATGCATAAACGTTAGGTTTGCAACTCCAATTTTCCCATAAATTGAGGAGATCAAGTGCTGCGGAAGTCTGCCCAGCTTTGCACAACCCATTGATGACAGTAAGATATGTGACCTCATCGGGATAACAAATTTTCTCTCTCACCAACTTCTTCAACAGTTTCTCTGCTTCAAAGATTTATCTCCCACTGATAAAAGCCCACGGATGAGAGTGGTGAAAGTTACCACACTGGGTTTGTAGCCACGCTTGAAAATGCAGCCTAACATAGCAAATCCAAAATCAACACGATTGAGATGGCAGAAGCAATGAATCGCAATATTAAAGGTGTAGAGATTTACGGGAACACCCCTGTGAAGCATTTTGTCGAACAGGAAGCGGGCAACATTGTATTGCTTGATTTTGGAGGTAGAACTCAGCAAATTGTTGAAAAGTACAGCAGAAGGCAGAGGCTCCGTTCTCAGCATATCGCGGAAGAGAGAAACAGCATCTTTAGGGTCACGGATGCGACCAAAATCAAAATAGTGCCTAATTTGGGGGAACTGGAAGTGGGATGCAAGAAATGAGGAGTGTGCAAAAGCAGGTGATTTGAAGGAAGAATAGGAAAGAATTCTTCTGCAAATCATGGTAGCTTATTCAGTGATAGAATTGTGGCTGCCTTTATCTTTCTCACTCGTTTTCCTTTCTAGAATTTGGAGGCTTCGGTGGAATTAAAAATTGTGATAAGAGAGCTCTCACTCATATACCTAAGCCCTTTCAATTATGACAAACATGTACACATATTGTAATATTTTTTTTAATATCTATGAAATTACTACACGTGACATAGTCAAAGTGGGTAACAATTTCATGGACGACATCATAATATACACACTTTCATTTTTTATTTTGCTAAATTTATCGCAAGTATCTTTTAGATATTATCATTGTTATATATTATTATTTACTTCAATTGTGATTCTTGGGTACATCACTAATTTTTCAATCATTCACAACATATATTTAATTATAAATAATATGGACTTATTAAACTCACATCATATTTAAGTCATTTATTAATGATCCATTCATCTTCATCATATATAACTCATTTAATTAATAAATAGTACTCCATCCATTCTGCCCTAAGTGTTATGTTCTCTTTTTTGGATGTTCCAACCTAAGTGTTACATTTCCTTTTTAAAACACATTTATTACTCACACAATTTTAATAATATATATTTCTATCAACACTTTATACTACTTTGCACAACCCATTGATGACAGTAAGATATGTAACTTCATTGGGATAACATAATTTCTCTCTCACCAACTTCTACATCAGTTTCTCTGCTTCAAAGATTTTTCCTACAAATAAAAGCCCACGGACGAGAGTTACTACATCGGGTTTGTATCCACGCTTGAAAATGCAGCCTAACATAGCAAATCCAAAATCAACACGATTAAGATGGCAGAAGCAATGAATTGCAATGTTGAAGGTGTAGAGACTCATTAATTTAATAATTTATTTTTTGAAATTTCTTTTTTGAATATTCTTGAGCCATTATACATATTAACATTTAAAATTATATATTTTAATTGGGTATAATTAATGATGGAATAATAATGCGTAATGAAATCTATTGAAATATATAAATTAATAGAACTGTATACTTTTATTACAAAGTTCATAGTTATAATTATGATTAACATAACGATTTTAATTTCATGTAAAAATGTGAATCAATTTGTTCGTGATCTGACCTTCACTCGGTTAGTTATAGTATATCATGCATTGCATTATATTCAATCATGCATGAAAAATTAAGGTGCATTATAATATTAAAAATGTGTCATTATGCATTTAACAACATATATACCCGATGCATTTCGCCCACATGATTACGTTGCACACATAATGACACATTTTTAATGTAATAATGCAAATGTTAATGCATTATGAAATTGATAAACTGAAAACTATTATCAAATTAGTCAACTTTAAAATCAACGTCGGACGGTCTCTTGTAACAAGAAAATAATGTATATACATTTCAATATAAAGTTATGAAATTGCATTACTAAAAATATAACATGACGCGTAACAAATAATGCATAATACATAAATGTGTAATGCATAATTGCATCACACATAATACATAATTATATAAATGTGTTGTAATTAACATTAAACCTTAAACATTCGAGTTTAGGGTCTAGTATTTAGAGTTTAAAGTTTAGTATAGAACAATGCATAATTTAAATCTAAAAATATAACATGAATATATTATTTGCAATGAATTTCATGTTTTTCTATGGTGCATCTTTTGTATTATAATAAATGCATATCCGATATATGCATATATTCAAAATTATATGCATTATATAACCATACTATATGCATAATTCTAACTTTATATATGCATCAGTGTTATTTGTGTACATTTTTAATAAACTCACGTGAATCAAATACTTATTTAATTATATATAAAATATTAAAACTTGGCCTCAATTATTCCATTGCATAGTGCTACGGTTTTCCAAAAATATAACTATACAAAAGGGTTTGAAGGGATTCAATTCACGATAGGTTTTAGGAAAACATAGATGATTTTGAAAGTGCATAATTTATGGGATGAAATATGGTAGTTGTTTTTGCTTTTACCTTTTATCCTTCCAAATAACTTTCTCTTATTTATTATATTTTTAGAATCTTTATATGTATTAAATCTGATCCATTCAAATGTATAAGATCAATGTCCTATAATTATTCTTAAATCTTACTTTAAAATCTATTCTCACCAGAATGCACCCCTATATATATATGTGTGTGTGTGCGCGCGCGCGCGCCGAATAATTATGGGCTTTCATTTTCCCTGCAACTCAAGACCTAGGGCCCAGGGCCCAAATCTCGAATACCCGGGGAGGACAAGTCCGGTCAGGTAGGGGTGAGCAAAAATTGAACTAAACCGACAAATCATACCAAACCATTCATGTTTAAAAGTTTGTATCGGTTTTAAAATATTTGTTTTGGTTTGATTTTAATAGTCAGAAACCGCTTTTTGGTAAAACGGTTCGGTTGAAAACCGAACCGACCGAATTTTATTTTATATTAATTATTATATTATAGAATATAATAAATAAATAAATAACTTAAACTTAATTAATATTTATTACAAAATATATATATATATATCATTTAATAGAATAAGCACAAATTACACATTCTAAAGAATTAGCATAAAATTAAAACATATAATCAAAAGTAAAGTAAACAGATCACATAAAATATGAATAAGTAAACTTAAAAATTCAAAGTGTCTGAATATATTAATTTTTTCAATGTTTTATGTAAATTATCATATAAGTGATTGAAATTTTTTTTTGTTGTTGAAATAATTAGATTAATATCAATTTTCGGGAGCAAATTACAAAAATAAATAAATATCGTCTAAAAATATATTATTAAAATTTTGGATAAATATTATATTGTTTTTTGGATAAGTTAACCCTCTAAATCAATAGACGGAATTCAGTTTAAAATAATGAATTCTAAATTTAATAATAATCTAATGTTTTGATTTGGATGGCTGTGAGGGGATTTCGAGAATTTGGATGAATATTGAAGACATTTGAAGAAGCTAGAAGGAGATCACTGCGTGCTTGCCTAAGATTTGATTCTGATTGCCTTTGAAGGCGGCGAATGTCATCATAGAACTTCAAGAATCTTCTTTGGTACCTTTTGAGGGGTGTCTCCCTAAAATCCTTTGCGAGCCAATTTAATTGATTTTTCCGATCCCAAACACATTATAACCGATTATAAAAAAGTGTTAATAGATAAATTTACCCACTATTCAAAAATTAGATGTAGAAATTACATAATTCTAAATGTATATATGAAAAATACCCATTTTATTGAATAATGTGTAAGATTATCTTACATTTCATCTTTTATAAGACAAATGGTGGTAGGTGTGGTTGTTATATTTTAAATGATTGATTCATTATTACATTTCTTAGACATAGCACACTTCTCCTACATTTATCTCACTACAAATCACAACATTGTATCTCTCATAAATATACTATAAGTCATCTAATTTGAGACATTTAAGAGACAACAATTAGGTAATAACCTAATCATAGCCATTTTATTCGGGAGAATTTCAATACCGCTCGTTTTTAGACAACTATCGCTTCAATAATTATGCGCGGTATTTCTGTATGTAACATATTTGTCTGCGATATTTACGTTTTTACACATAATATATGTTGTGCTGTAAGAAAACACCAATACCGCCCAAAAATAAGCATCTACCGCCGCTACATCAAACCGGCTGTATTTGCAACCGCAACACATTTGCGGGCGATATTGGTACATATAAGTAGATAAATGCATTCCAAACCTGAATATATCACTACTGCACGAAAATACCTAACTACCGCGGATACATATAACTCGCGGTATTTCTATGTATTTACTTTACGCGAGTAGTATTAGTAGATTCAAGTAGATAGATGGTTTCTCAATATGTTACCTATTATGTCTAGTTTCTTACTAAAATCATTCTTTATTTGTAGATGACGGTACACCCGTGTACGTGAAATATGGAGAGTATTGGGATGGGTGTATGTATACAAGTAGCCAACAGCAGATAGCACATTTCCCGAACAATTATGTCACGATCTCAAACTTGAAATTCTGCATCGAGTATGTCTATTGCAACCGAAAATCAATACGATATCTTATGTCTGTCAGGATCGAAGAATGGTCGGCTTATCAAATCTCAATTGACCACCGATGATGAAGTTAGAAGACTATGTATGATCCAATCATCACCTACGGTGTATGTGGATTTGAGAGGAGAATCGAGCAGTAGAAATGAAGACACAAGAATTCCAGACCGCAACTTTGCATGTGGTGATGGTGTTGGTGAAGAAGATGGTGGTGGTGATGATGATGATGATGATGCTGATGATGATGATGATGATGCTGATGATGATGATGAACATTACATTGTGAGTTCAGATTATTCTTCATCATCTGAATTGGAAGTGGGATGCAAGAAATGAGGAGGAATGTGCAAAAGCAGGTGATTTGAAGGAAGAATAGGAAAGAATCCGAAATCATGGGTAGCTTCTTGACTGAATTTTGGGTGCCTCTGATCTATCTTTCTCACTCCTTTACTCTCTTTTGCTTCGGGGGATTTTCTCTTTATGCATCCAATTCCAGGTCAATGGCTTCAATTGAGCCTGAACAAGTGGCACGAATTTGATATGAAACATAAACAGGCTGAGACAAAAGTTTCATAAAATAAATTCTTTTTTTATTTATATTAATTCTATTTTGTTTGTAAAATAAAATGTATTTCGTTATTGGGATATTTATGAAATATGTCTATTTTTGTAACTTAAAAATGAATTATACCCCTTTTGTAAGATTTATGTTAAAAATACCCTAAATTACAAAAAAGTCTTTGATCAATCTCATATAATCGCTGTCACACCTTGGTTTTCGCACAAAAGTGGCAACAAAATGCCAAAACACTTACCTAACGATGAGACTTGATGTGGGGAAAAGAAGGCTGCCACGCACCAATTTTCAAGACATTAATTGAGGGGTGTTTGACTAGGATTTTTTAAGACTACAATATAAAGGGGTGTTGGGGTGGGCGGATTTTAGGTCTATGCGTGAGTGAGGATAGATAGCAGCGTGGGGAAAAAAAATGAGTGTGAGGGAGATTTAAGCAAGTTACAAACTTACAACATATTTGCGTGAGTGTGAGGGCGAATTTAAGCAAGCAAGATATTGTTAATTTTAATCTTATGTTTAATTTTTTTTTTTTGAAGTAAATTGCTATATTAATTTTATGTTTGAACTAAATATATTGTAGCATATATTTGAACGACGGAGTACGGATCGGCGGGCAACGTAGCAACATCGAACTAGCAATATGGACCAAAATGTTAGTTTTTTTTAAAGCTTTAAATTTTTTTAAGAAAGTATGTTGTATTTTTATATTTATTAGATTTATAAAGCATGTTGTATTGTTATATTTATTAGATTTATGAAGCATGTTGTATTTTTATATTTATTAGATTTATAAAGCATGTTGTATTTTTATGTTTATTAGATTTATAAAGCATGTTGTATTTTTTTTGTTCTTTATTAGAAATTTTAAGCATGTTGTATTATAATTTAATGTATTATTTAAATATAAAAATAAAAATATGATTAAATTCAAAAATCCGGGCGCAAAAACGAAAACCCGGTCAAAAAATTTAAAAACCCGGTTGGCCGGGTATAAAATATTGCGGTCGGATTTTTTAAAACCCGGCCAGGTTTTTGTTTACCTTTCAATGTCTGATTTTTGTAATTTTAAATAATATATTAAATTCTAGTATGTATTTAATTTAATTTAATTTAATTTAATTAATACATACATGAATTTAATATATAATTCAAAAATTGTAATTTGATTATCTATGTTTAAGCCATATTTTAAGATTTTTGGAATTTTAGATAGGTTAATATCATAAAATAATGGTTAAATCAAAATTAAATTAGCATTGAATGAATATAAATTGAATAAATAAATGACTTTAATGTATTATTTAAATATAAAATAAAAATTTGATTAAATTTAAAAACCAAGCCGTAAATATGAAAACCCGTTCAAGAATAAGAAAACCGGCTGGCTGAGTTTTAAATATTGTGGTCGGGTTTTTTAAAACCCGGCCAGGTTTTCGTTTACCATTAAATTTTTGAATTTAATTTTAAATAATTTATTAAATTCTACTATTCATTTAATTTAATTTAATTTATTTAACGAATACATGATTTTAGTAATATTCATAACAATTGAAATTTGATTATCTAAGATTAAGAATTTTTTTGAAATTTTAGATACTTTACATTAGACCTCAGCTTGTGGACTCAGGTATAGTAGCCAGTACCTATTATAAGGAAACAATGCTTGATCAAATTGCCCAAACATTAAGGGTTGTAGGAGGTGAGCCGCTATTGCAGTGGTTTAGGCTGCTTCGGCCATTTCATTGATTGGAGGCCGTCAGAAGAATTCGAACGCGCTATCGTACTTGGTGGTGCGTATGGTTTATGGAAACGATGATGATAACGAAGGTATACACTTCGTTGTAAATGGGGGTCAATATCGTTTGGGTGTTGAAGAATTATGCTTGATTAGCGGTCTGCGATTCAGACCTTCCTATTTCGACACGTGCCCTACTTATGACATAGGGCACATGGAGGTCTATACTACTTTCTGTGACATACCAACCATCACAGCTGTTGTTGTGCTTAAGAGGTTTATGAACACGAGCCGAATGATTCACGATCTAGAAGGTGAATTATACCTGAAGGCGGCGCACGTGCTTGTTGCCTTCTTATTTCTTCTTGGGGCTGATGCGAGTGTCAGGATCGATTCCTGGATATAGATGCTTGCAGACGACCTGGATGCATTTAGCATTTTCCCATGGGGGGCTATATTGTTTCTTTGGATGAGGCACTACCTGTTTAACATCAGTTGGAATGATATTAAGTACAACTTGTACGGTCCAGCATGGGCATTGTACTTATGGATGCTCGAGGTCTTCCCTTGGATGAATCAGACATTAGGGAGATTGTGTGATACTGACATCCACCCAGATGTTGCCGCTGGAGGTTTTCATCCAAGATTGGTGTAGATGTGATACACCGTTTTTTACTCTCGATGAGGTAAATTTTATTTTTTAATAATTAATTAAATAATTTTTATATTCCATTGGAGTTAATGTTTAAATTATTTTTTTGATTGCAGAACGAGCCAATTGTGAGTATGTGAGCGAGGAGGAGCGTGCATCTCCATACTTTCAGTCACTAATGGCGATGGACCGAAGTCAGGTCCTTAATATCATGTGGTCAGCATCATATAATGCTTTGAGACACGGTGTTCAACCACAACGACGCGCACAGTTGCAACGCCGGATGTCACACCTCAGTCTCGTGGTCGGAGAGACGTTCCATCACCCAACTATCATCCGGACACAAGCAGGCCTACATCATCAGCACATAGGTGTCGGAATACGGGGAAGCACCACCGACCTCATCATCCAACAGTAGTAGCTCTGGTGGTCATACGGGCAGACAAAGTGTGTACGCCAATATTAGCCCCCAACAAATGGAAATGATTGCAGAGATGGCATCTAAGAATACCGAAAAGAGGCTCATGCATGTTCTGAGGAAATGGTTCGAGGAGCTGAAAGAGAGTTTCCGATGCTCAGGATCATGGCGTAGTCCGTCACAGGCATTTTCTCCACATCGTAGGTCATCTCCAGGTCTAATTGCATCTCCGCCAGTGTCATCCCCTCCGAGAGCTCCATCACCTCATGTGTCATCACCTCCGAGAGCTCCATCACCTCATGTGTATACTGCTGACTACTGTTGTCAGTCTTGTGCTTTTTGAATTATATGATGAAGATGCAACTGTATATCCCTTTTCTCATTCAGTGTAGCCTCCACTCCAACAACCTGAGGTGATATGTATGACTACAATGCCAACGAGGTTGGCTTATATCCATACAGAGCTTCAAAGGGTGTGAGCTCGAGCGAAGTGTGATATGATGTATTGTACCATAATTCCGCTAATGACAACCAAATGAACCATTTCTTAGGTGCATGGCTACACATGCACCGGAGGTAGGTCTCTAGACATTGATTCACTCTCTCACTTTGTCCATCTGTTTGAGGATGATAAATGGTACTTAAATGGTGTTGCACGCCCAAAATCTAGAGTAAATCCTTCCATAAGAGACTAGTGAATATGCGATCACGGTCCAAGACAATGCTAGCGGGCAAATCATGCAGCTTATAAATAACATCAAGAAAAACCTTGGCACAACCAAATGCAGTATAGTGTTGTGTTTTAAAAAAGTAGGAGTGGTGTATTGTAAAGGTAAAAAAAAATTCTTTTTGGAAAAGTGGACATTTTTAATGGGACGGCCTAATAAGAAAACGTAGTCACATTTAGCAGGACAGAGGGTGTAGAATATTAAACCTTAATTCATTTTTCAAATTAATTTTATTGATTAAATACAATTCGATGTCAAGAAACTTATTAAATAACATTTAGAATGTTACGACATTCTAGTAAAAACAACAAAAATTATGGAAAAAATTAGAAATTAAATACACACTAAAAAAAGTACGCGGCATGCGACGAAACTACTAGATTTTCATTGTCTCGGAGAGCTAACGACGGACTGACGATAGAATAAGTCTGTTTGTATTTCGTTCGTCGTTAGCCATTCGGACGACGAAATTTACAGTCTGTCATTAGCTAACGATAGAAATTGTCCGTCGTGCCTAACGACGGATTCGCTTTCCGTCGTTAGGTTCTCCCGGTGGCCGTCGATGTCGTCGGAGCTACGGCGACGAAAACTGAATATGTCGTTAAGTTAACGGTCAAATGTTGACGACGGACTGTGAATCCGTCGTCCACCTTTGACGTTGACCTAACGACGGATTCACTTTCCGTCATTAGGTTTAAATTTTAAAAAAATATATTTTTATATTATCCGTAACCTATCCCTGTCACAACGAACAATTCAATTCTAATCAAATATTCAATGATAATTTAAAATTAACAAAAAATAAAGTTAAAATTCGAATTGCGTACGTAATATAAACCAATATGAAAATAGTACAAATTAATACAAATACTAGTATCATCGATCAAATATACGAGAAATAGTACATCAGTATCAACCGTACACAAATATCATCTATCAAATACATGATCAAAAAGTGTTTTAACTGGGAATCAGGATCGGGAAAATGGGGAGGGGGATCAAACTAAGGAGGGAAAACGATGGAAATGTACCACCATCTCCTCCTGACTGGGTCGACATCCATCGAGCAATCTGGTCGTACTGGGCTTGCAGACGTGTCGTCTACTTAGCCAATCTATTCTGCTCATCTAGTCACTGTTGGCGCTCACGGTCCTGCTCCTCCACTCAGTGGCGCAGGTCCTCAACCTCGCTCCTGCTGGCTCGTGAGGAGGACGATGATCCATCGAACCTGGAGGCTCTCAATGCCTTCCTCGCTAATCCCGTACCAAACTGTCGCTTCTTCTTGTCTGGGGCGCCGAGAATCTCCTAGTAGATCTCATTCTCATCCACTGCATCGTGGTCTCCTTCAGGCAGCTCGACACGGTCCCGCTCAGCACGAGCAAACACCCCAGTCTGTATTTACATGATAAATGAACATTTGTTAATAATATATTATAAAGATTGAAAATAGAAACTATATATACTACGTTGAAATTAAGACTTACCGCAATTGCCTGCGATTTCGCATCGGTATACATCATGTTTGCATATCGATGTTCATCGAGAAATGAGTCGAACATGCAGTCTATCGGAGGTACTCCCCTCTCAGCAGCCTATACATTACATACCAATCGGTTTGAGTTATTGAGACTAGTGTATATGAATTAAACTATAAAACATTATTGAAATTATGAATTGAAATTACATTATCCTCAGCTCGTTGCATAATGGACTTCGACCCTCCCCTATGCTTGATAGTACCAGTCCCCAGTCCCAGAGTATAACTCTTTATCAGCGGCATCCAACAACTCGTACAACAATTTGTTGTAGCATTTGGATCTTCTTCGACGTTTGGGTTGTTAAAACTGGGACCCCGAGATCATGAACCATCTCGTGGTATGTCCTATAATCTTCTTTAGGGTCTACATCAACATCAACATATGTTTCTTGAACATCTGAAGGTATTTCAGTTTCCCGTATGAAACCTTTTCTAGCAAGATATAGTTGTACAACATATGTAGTTCTAAACCATATATTCATACACTTCACACACGGACACTTAATTTTTTCTCCATCCATGTACTGATGCTGACTACTTAAAATCTTAAGAACTCTTCAACCCCAAAAAGAAAATGTGGATTAAATCCCACATCCGGAAGTAACCACAAATACATCCAATCTCGACTCATTTTTTAACCTTGATTATTAATAAGTATTCACATAGTAAAATAAAGATTAACTAGTTATGGAGAGGTATTAGACCATATTACTGAAAGGTAGACAAGTATATATTATTGAAAGGTGACAATGTAAGTTATTAAGGTAGAGTATATCAAATGTTTAAAAGAGAGATACAAGAAATAGAGATCGGTAAGTGGAGATGTAACGCTTGGTTGTGGACTTGTGCTTATATGTATATTAGATTGTGATAGATTAATTGGAGATGTCACACTTGATTTTGGACTTGTGCTTAGTTGGCGAAGGAATAAGTAGAGGAGAAATTGAGATTGTGATAGATTAAGTTTTATCGTTTATTTGGATTTAAATTAGTTACTTGGAGAGACTAGAAAGAGAGATCGGTAAGTGGATATGTCACGCTTGATTGTGGACTTGGGCTTATGTGTATAATAGATTGGGGAAGGAATTGAAGATGTAGAGGAGAAATTGAGATTGTGGTAGATTCCGTCGTTACGGTTTATTTGGATTTCAATTATTTACTTATGAGTTAAGAGAACTAAACTAATTATGTAATTAGAGATCAAATAATCACGGACTATTATAGCTTTGATCTATTAGACATCAAATAGACGTGAATACACCAAAACACATATACATCTCATCAAAATATCTTAACATAATCGAACTATAACAAATTTCATATAATATTAGACATTTTGGGAGAAGATCCTTAACACGTAATTAAAATATATCCCAAAGGGAGAAGATCATTAAGAAATTAATTTCGTCTATCCCAATATCATAATATCATTATATCATACAATTATATACATACAAACGTATATTATACATCAACACATATTAAACAAATTAATTAAACTAAAACATAAATTAAACAAATTAAATACAAAACTATCAAAACACAACAAATTACTTAAATTAATTATTTAAACAATAAATTCACAACATAAACTACAAATTAAACTAATTAATTTAGACTAATTGATCTATTAAATTAAATACTAATTTTGGAATTGATACTAATAACTAATTTCAACTAATTTTTTTAATAATATTCCTAATTAAGTATAAACCCTAAATTAATTAATTAAACCCTAAATTAAGCATACACCTTAAACATTAAGCATAAACATTAAACATAAATTAAGAAATTAACAATTTTCTTAATTATATTCCTAAATAAACTAAATTAAACAATTAAGCAATTAATTCAAATTAACAAAATAATTAAAAAATTACCTGAGGATGGGCCTCGAGGACGGCGGCGGCGACGACGGGCAGCGGCGGTGGTGTAGTTGGGCATGCTGGTGGAGGAGGCAGTGGAGGGTTGTGTAACGTTATTCTTCGAAATGGTGAAGAAACCCGTAATATTAGGGCGGGGCGACGGACTATACGAAAGATTGGTCCGTCGTCAGGATTAAAAATAATTAAAAAATAAATTAAATTGACTAAGGACGGACCTAACGACGGAACTGGGGGACGACGGACCTGTCTGTCGTCCAGTCCATCGTTAAATATAGCGCTAACTTGCACGCCAAAAATTCAGTCGCCAGTCCGTCGTTAGACACTTTCGTATTGGTCCGTCGTCAGCCTGTCGCCAACCGACGATGGATTAACAATCCATCGTCCCTTCTGTCACCTGTTTGAGTTTTTTTTTGTAGTGAAATAAACACAAATAGAAAATTAAATACTCCCTTCGTCCCAACTAACTTGGGGCACTTCTTTTCAGCACAAGAATTAAGGAGTTAAATAGTGTATTGAATGTATGTTTAAATTATAAAGTGATGATAAAAATATATATTATTTAAATTTGTGTGTGTAATAAAGATGTTCTAAAAAGGAAATGACTCAAGTTAGTTGGAACGGCCCGAAAAAGAATACAACTCAAGCTAATTGGAACGAAGGGAGTACATATTTTTACGAATTATCTCAAATAAAAATACACACGTTTTTTGTTTTTTAAAATCTCATGTAATATAAACAACAATAAAAAAGAATAAAAAGATTATGAAATGAATAAAATTATTTTTATATTCATATAAAAGTGAGTAGTACTACCTCCATCCCGCTAACTACTGGTACAATGAATCGGGCATAGAGATTATGAATGTAATATGTATTTTTTTTATAAAAAAAAAATAGGGATGATATATTTTAAAAGTAATTTTTATTTTTTATTTTTTTTTGAAAAAATAGTACTCCCTCCGTCCACGATCTTTCTTCCCAATTTGACCCGGCACGGGTTTTAATAAATTGTGTTGACTTAGTTGGTAAAAGGTAAAATGTATTGAATGTTGTATAGTTAGTGGAAGATGGGGTCCACTTTATTGATGATGTGTAAAGTGTATAGAGTAGTGAGTGAAATAAGGGGCCCACATTAATGATTATATATATTGAGTAGTGTGTAGTTAGTGGAGAATGAAGCTCATATTATTGATGATGTGTTGAGTTGTGAGTGAAGTAAAGGGTTGTCAAAAATAAAAGAAAAGTGGGAAGAAATTTGGTGGACGAATCAATAACGAAAGTTGGGAATAAAGATCGTGGACAGAGGGAGTAACTTTTAATGAAATACTAATAGAAAATATGATTAGAGCATTTAGGGATTTTTTTTGACTTGACAATATTTTAGTTTTAAATTTAAAAAGTGAGAATAGTGAAAACTACCCACTTTGAATTTTTGTATTAACAAAATACCCAAAACATTCCAACACATGTAGAAAATACTCATTTGATTTAAAAAATATATAATTTTTATACACTCTTACACATTCTTACACAATTCTTACACACTTTTTGAGAAATAATTGAGCACTTGATTACATTAAAAATTTTGGACTATTATGTTTGTTTGATATATATAACATATGATACTTTGAATAAATATTGTTTGATATATAACTTCATTTTTCTCGAATTATCTCGTATCTAGCTTCAAATAGAGTGATATCGAAGATACAAATCGGGTAATTGCATTAAAATGTTGCCATGGTTCAAATAAACCATGAACCGCTAGACTAAGAGGCATGGACCGCTCGGACCTCTCGTCGTCACTCTAGCGGTCCATCATGCTTCGTCTAGCGGTTCATAATGGATCTTGTAGTAGATGATATTTATGAATGTTTTAGTATATTGGTTTAGGTAAATTAAAGATTCTTACTATGTTTACATGAAAATGTTATTTTGATATTTGTAATAGATGATATGAGTTGCATGTTGTTTAATTTAACTAAATATTATGATTTTCGTGTACTATAATGAAAACTCGAGGCATTTTGACTTCATCTGTCTCTCCCATGACTTCGAACGAAGAAATCAGCGATGGACGTAAATACATGGTTAATTTTTACTTTTAGTTAATTTTTCACCAACTCACTCTCACTTTCTCTCAATTCAATAGATTCTCACTAACTTTTTGCAGATTTTTATTACTATTAAATAGAAATTGGTATTTTCTACATGTAGTTAGAGGTATTGGGTATTTTTTACATGTAATAATTGAAAGTGGGTATTATAATTTTTCACCCATTTAAAAATGGATTGCTTATGAAAGTGTATCTCAACTGTAAAATACGTGTTGCTGAAACACCAACCACAACACACTCACAGAAACGAACGAAGAAACACTAGAATTTCTTTTGCGTGGGTTCAATAAGATAACCCACGCGAGTCTCACGACTAAAAATATTTTATTAAAAGAGTAAAAACAGTAGCTTACAGATAGTAGACTCACTCTAGCTATCCTATCAACTACTCTCACGAAAACTACAACCTCAATGAGATCTAGAAATCAATACAAGTAAAAATACTCTTGTAATGCTAAGAGATGTCAAGAATCTCTGAAAAAAAGTGTGTCTCTTCTCCACGTGAATGCTTTGTATATATAGAGAAGCCACCAGCTTCTTCTCCAAGTCACAGCAGAAAGTGGAAGAGTGGAGGTAGTTGGCAGTTTATTCTGTGCTGTTGCGATATTCCCGCAACACACAGTTGACCTGGTCAGCTTTCAAACTAATTCCTCCTCTTTCTCTGGTCAGCTCTAACTACCTTTCCACAAAGCGTGGCACTTCTTCTCTTCCTTCATTTAAGTCACGTATAGGAAGAAATAAAAACAATTTTATAGAGTTGGAATAACTCTAACAATCTCCCCCTTTGTTTTTGCTTTCTTCACAAAACTCCCTCATGCTGCTGCCATAAGCTCTGCAACACTTTAGCAGCATCAAGATTCCCTCTAAGTAAGATCGTCTCCCCCTTATTTTCTGAACTCCCTCAGCATTACAAGATGAACTCCCCCTGCATAAGGCAAAACAAACAACACAAAAAACAAGGACAGATATGCCATAGCTCCCCCTGCACATATGTTTAACAACACAGACCAAGACAGATAGTCAAGCAATCCAATCATATACCATCCAAGCATATACATATGCAACAGGCAAGGTTATAGACAATATTATATGCAGCATTAGTGCAGTATCAGAAGAAACAAACGTAAATGTTAAGTGCAGTGCATCAAAACGAGAATAAGTAGACAAGAGTAAGTAGTGAGTTTAAACATTCATTCATTCACCCAAATTGTTAGCCCTCTCTCACTGTTAGTTCTGTCCTATGCTTCCTCGTCCTATGCTTCCTCTTCCTTAGCCTCCTCCTCCTCTTCATTATCATCAGCAGCAGCAGCAGCACTCTCTCCCCCTTTTTGAGAAGAAAGCTCTGCATAGTACACAATGTCCTGCACGGCCGCAAGGAGTTTGTGCAATAGATGACATGGGACTGGAAGGATTGCATCGTCTAGGGGAGGAGCAGCACTGTTGGGATCCATCCAAGGCAGGTCTTTCTGTTTGGAGTCACAGAAGAGACTGTTGGTGATGATGTACACCGGAACAGACTCCTTTTGTTTACCAATGGGCACACCTTGTTGTTGAAAGACCCTGCACAGAAGAGATGGATAGGGAAGGAACGATATTTGGGGACGGGTAACCATAGATGCCATCACTTCAAACATAACCTTGCCAAGATTAAATGGAAGGCCCAAACCAATGCAGTACAGAAGGCAGGCATGGGGCTGAGTAACAACCGTGACATTGGTTGACACACTCCAGTTGGTGAGGAGCAGTTTATGAAGCACGGAGTACAGATGGCTGAGATGAGAGGCTTTCAATGGCTGGGGCCACTTGGTTTTTCGACCGCCAGTAAGGACCTGGGCCACAGAGTGAAGATCATCTATCACATGGGGCTCAACATCTGGGAGCCGTAAGCAGTCATTGATGATGGCAGGAGTGATGTGAACAATTTTACCTTGACAGTAAGTCTGGCCATAGTGTTTGGACGAAGGATCACCAAAATCTTCTGACAAGTTCGCGTAGAAAGACCGAACCGTGTCTTTGACAAACGGGCTCAACCCCGAGACAGAGGATAGCAGTGAACGGCTCGAAAGGAATGTGAGGAGATTGTACCTTGTAAATGATGCTTTGTCAATCTCCCGTTCACTGAGATAGGAGGCGTGTTTGAGCGCGTTCCACCGTGTGAGGGCATTCTTATCATATACAGCTTTGGAGTGAGCGATGGTGACATCAATGTCGGAGGACTCATCCGCCGAGGGGACTGGTGGAGGGGGCGATGATGATGCAGAAACTTTCTCTTTGCCCTTCTTTACTGCAGCAAGCTTTGCGATGGGAACCTGATCGAGTTCCTCCAAGGCAGTAGGGTTGTCCTCGGTCTGATCAACCGGTTCTGTCTTATTTTCGAGTTTCTGGACTGTTGGAGCACTGGTATCCTCATCAATCTCATCCATGAGATTCAAAAATATTGGAGTCTTTGGTGTGTGCTTCGTCTGAGTTCGCCGGGATTTTTGAGATGCCACTCCCTTTTCTTTCTTGGCCACGGTCTTGGTTTTTCGCTTGCGAGATTGGGTTGGAACTGGTTTCACAAAAACTTCCTCTCGATCGGTTGTTGAAGGTGGAACATCCGCCATTGGAGGTGGGTACCATTCAAGTGCAAGAATTCCCTCGAAGGGAACAGGATTTTCCATCTCCATAGAAATGGCGGGCTCACGTTCTGGAGATGCAGTAGGGGAGACCCGATTTGATTCTTCAAGAACTTTGGTCATGGCTTCGAACGTTGCCTCCGTGGTGACGGACATGGGTGGTGGAGCGGGAGCTGATTCGGCGGGGCTAGGGTTAGCTGCGTCAGGACTTGCTGAGTGTAGAATTGGTGGTGGAGCAGTTGAGGACGACGCAGCAAACATGGCCTGCATTTGTCTAAACAAATCAGGGTTAGAAACAAATGCCTCCATCATTTTTACGAAATCAGTGGGTGATGGTGGTGTCGCCATGGATGGAAGAGGGAAAGTAGATTTGGAGATAGACGAAGCGGGAGAGGGGAAGGAATAGTTGGGAAAGAATCTGGGAAGGAGGAAAGATCGGATAGAGGGAAGTGAGGGGTTTAAAGTTGATGTGATGTGACAGGTGTGAGTATTGCGTGGGGAGCGGGAACGACGGTTTGGATATCAAGGAAGGGCGAAAAGACATTTCTCATTACCCACGTGATGTAGCAGTCGACAAAATTAGGGAGAGAGAGAGAGAGTGTTACACAGTAGTGTATTGCGTCAACAACATAGAGGCATGACTATTGGAACAGCTCACACTTGAAACAAGCACACATTAAATAATTCAACCACTAAAATATTTTGAATTTAGGAGGGAGAAGGTCAATTTTTGCAAAACAACAAACCACCACAAAAAAAAAGACGTTACCCGCTTTATCATTATCTCTTGACTGCAACTCTCATATTATCTCAACATCCTCACAACATCCACTCAACTTATCAGAGAATTTCATGCAAAGAAGTGCAGAATCACAAGAATTCGGAGATATTTTTGACATAGAGTGCATCGTCGTAGCGAGCGTCGTGCCCCTAGTCTCAACCTCCAAAAGCAGTCGCGATTACACCATTTTGTAAGGTAGCATCTTCGCAGCGAACGCCGTGCCCCCCAAACTACTTTGGTGATTGCCACACTGTATAAATAAGTATATATATATATAGGCACACAATGCTGAGCTTCTGCGGAGGAACGTGTTGAGATAATATTCTGAGTTCACAGGAGACGATGTTATAGCAGCACTGGGGTAACACATTAAAAACAGTTGCATCCTTAAGAATGTTATCATATATGCTGATGCAACAAACAACCCAAACAAAGTTTAGGCGAGAACACATAGACCAAGAGATTTTCGTAATTTGACAAACTTCTCATGGTCCAAAGATTTTGTGAAAATATCAGCAGTTTGGTTTTCAGTAGTCACATATTCAAGCTTTAAGACCTCCTCCTCAACTAAATCCCTAATAAAGTGGTGCCTTATATCAATGTGCTTAATTCTAGAGTGTTGAACAGGATTTTTA
Organism: Leonotis leonurus; assembly: GCA_026898415.1. Classification (NCBI taxonomy): domain Eukaryota; kingdom Viridiplantae; phylum Streptophyta; class Magnoliopsida; order Lamiales; family Lamiaceae; genus Leonotis; species Leonotis leonurus. The sequence continues at coordinate 22,161 of JAPKLX010000046.1, forward strand.
GAAATATTGATAGCACTGATGTTATCACAATACACCACTAAACTCTTACTCTCAACTCCATAATCTTTCAACATCTGTTTGAGCCATAGGAGCTGAGCACAACAACTACCTGCAGCAACATATTCAGATTCTGCCGTAGAAAGGGAGACACAATTTTGTTTCTTACTATGCTAGGATATGAGATTATTTCCAAGGAAGAAACATCCACCACTAGTGCTTTTCCTATCATCTAGGTCACCAGCCCAATCAGAGTCACTAAAGCCTGCAAGAGACATATTTGTATCTTTAGTGAAACCAATACCTAGATCTGGTGTTCCTACAACATACCTGATAATCCATTTCACGGCTTTAAGGTGTGATACCTTTGGCTTTGCTTGGTACCTGGCACACACACAAACACTATACATCAAGTCAGGTCGAGTAGATGTAAGGTATAAAAGACTTCCTATCATTGATCGGTACAGTGTTGGATCAACATCCTCTCCAGCATCGTCCTTTGAGATCTTGTCGCTCGACCCCATTGGAGTACGCATGGGTTTGCACCCTTCCAGTTGGAATTTCTTGACCATGTCCTTCGCGTATTTGCTCTGGGATATGAATATTCCATCGTTTCCTTGCTTGACCTGGAGCCCTAGGAAGTATGCCAGTTCTCCAACCATACTCATCTCAAACTTCTTTGCCATAGCACCTGCAAAATCATCAAGTAATTTCTGTGAGGTAGGGCCTACAATCATGTCATAAACATAGATTTGAGTAATGAGTAGTTTAGAGTTTTCCCTTTTTATGAACAATGTTCTGTCCACACTGCCACGTACAAACCCGTATGTGAGAAGGAATTTTGTTAAGTGCTCGTACCAAGCTCTTGGTGCTTGTTTGAGACCATACAAAGCCTTCTTCAGTTTGAACACATACTCTGGTTTGTGTGGATCTTCAAAGCCTTTTGGTTGTTCAACATAGGCCTCTTCTTTTAGCTCTCCATTCAGAAATGCTGCTTTCACATCCATTTGGTACAGTCTGATGTTGAGATAACATGCTATTGCTAGAAGAAGCCGAATGGACTCTATTCTTGCAACAGGGGCAAAAGTGTCATCAAAATCGATCCCCTCTACCTGAGTGTACCCTTGTGCTACCAGCCTTGCTTTGTTTCGCACGATTGTTCCATGCTCATCAGTTTTGTTCTTGAAGATCCACTTTGTTCCTATAACATTCCTGTCAACAGGTCTAGGAACCAAATACCATACGTCATTGCGAACAAACTAGTTTAGTTCCTCATGCATGGCATTTATCCAACATTCGTCAGTTAATGCTTCTTTCACATGTTTAGGTTCTATTTTTGAAACAAAGCAACTTACCCCGAGAAGTGTGGCACACTTGGTAAACATGCATACCATCTCTCTATAGTTAACAGGTGGCTTACCTCTCGTGCGAACACCATCTTGCACGTTACCTATGACTTGAGTGATTGGATGATTGTAACGTATTCTTCCAGATGGTTCCCTTCTTTCTCTTCCACTATGGACTTCAGATTCCACAGTCTCTTCGTCAACCTCCAGATGTTGGGGTTGTGTGTCTTGGGGTGTTGTCACAACATCAGGGACATTTTCATTGTCAGGTCTCTCAAACTCCAGTTGTATTTCCTCTGCATCCTCTGTTCCTGTAAATGTTGCTCCATCATCAAACACAACATTCATAGATTCTTGAATAGTGCGTAACTTGGAATTATAAACTCTATATGCAACACTATTTTGAGAATATCCTAAGAATATGCCTTTATCACTCTTTTCATCAAACTTAGTAAGATACTCCCTGTCATTCAAAATGTAGCACACACACCCAAAAATATGAAAGTGTTGAAGGTTAGGCTTTCTCCCTCTTAGTATCTCATATGGAGTTTTGAACGTTCCAGGTCTGATGTTGACACGGTTGTTGATATGACATGCTGTATTTACCGCCTCTGCCCAAAAACGTTTGGCAATCTTCTTGGCACTCAACATTACACGTGCCATCTCAATCAGCGTTCGATTCTTTCACTCCACTACCCCATTCTGTTGAGGTGTTTTTGGGGCTGAGAACTCTTGGGAGATGCCTTTCTTTTCACACAGCATGGTGAATTGAGCATTCTCGAATTCTCGTCCATGATCTGTTCTTATACGAGAGATTCTTACACCAAACATATTAGATACACGGGTAAACAAGTTTTTGAAAATGTCAAATGACTCAGACTTTTCTCTAAGAAAGAAAGTCCAAGTGTACCTTGAAAAATCATCAACAGTGACTAGAACATACCGTTTACCTCCAATACTTTCAACCTCCATAGGTCCAACTAGGTCCATATGTACTAGCTCAAAACAGCGTGAAGTACCAAAGTGTTGTTCTCGATGTTGAACAACAGGGTGTGAGGCATGCACTTGCTTTCCTTTTTGACAATCCTCACACACGATCTTATCCTTCTTGTTGAGTTTGGGCAGCCCACGTACAGCTTCCATCTTAGTCAGCCTGTCAAGATTACGAAAATTAGTATGACCTAATCGTTGATGCCACAACACAGTATCATCTACTTGTGCTTTGTAGCATCGTGCATCATCAGTCATATAGCAATTATCTTTAGAACGTTGCCCTTTCACAACACAGATGTTACTGTCATTGTACACTTCACATGCATCCTTAGTGAATCTGACCTGCAAGTTGTTATCACATAGTTGACTTATACTAATTAAATTAGCCACAAGCCCTTGAACATGCAAAACATTTTTTAAGGCAGGCAATCCAGATACATTAAGTACACCTTTACCAATAATTTTTCCTTTTGAACCACCTCCAAAAGACACATTTCCTCCATCAAATGGTTCATAGTCCGAGAGACATGCCTTGTTGCCGGTCATGTGACGGGAACATCCACTGTCAAAGTACCATGAGCCCGTGGTACTTGTTCGTAGTGCAGTATACACCACAAGACAGGTTACCTTTTCTTTTCTTACCCAGACTTGCTTGGGTGCTTGATTTACCTTTCTATGTTGTGTAGACTGTTGGTAAGACATGTTAGCTTGCTCAACATCTTTTAAACGTTTAATACAGAAAGGTTTAATATGACCCGGATTAAGACAGTAATGGCAGATATATGTTCTACGTTTCTTACCTTTCCTTACCTTTTTCTTTTTGTCCTTGCCGGATGGATCTGCATCAAGTTGATTTGGAACAAAAGGCGGCATCACATACGGTTGGCTGCTAGATCCAGTTTGATAGCCAAGACCCTTAGTGCCAAACTGTTGTTTGCCCAACATCTCTTCAAGCGTGTAGGTTCCTGTGTTCCATTTTCGAATGGTGACCTCTGCGTTTTGAAGTTCAGTTGCCATTTTGTGTAATTCCATGTCCTTTTGAGTTAAAGCAGCTTCGGTCTTTGTTAGTGCCTCTTTGAGTTGTGAGTTCTCATTCAGGGTTGATTCCAGGTGTGACGCTTGCTTCTTCCACTCCTTGAGTAATTCGTCGTACAGTTTCTGTAACTCCTGGATCATTTGCATGGTGTTGTCATCACACTCGAGACCGAGTTTCTCCTGGAGATTCTCTTCACCTGTTGAACAAACAAGAGCAGCAACATTGTCTAACAGTAAGTATGAATTGATGTTATACATGTTACCACGCAACACAGGTGCATCATCCTCTTCGATGTCGGACAGAGATTCCGTCCAAGGCGCAAACCCCAAGAGATTATCCCTTTCATCTTCAAGAAGTGTTTCCAGACATGAGGAATGCAACGTTACCGTTTTTTCTTGTGAAGCTTGCTCACTTTCGTCATCCTTGTCGCTTGATCGATCAAGATTAGAAAAAAATTCAGCCTCATCTTCACTCCATGACACCCAATATGACTTTCCACGTTTCCTCAAAGTGTTGGCACACTCTCTTGCGAAATGTCCAAACCCTCTGCACTCCCTGCATTGAACTTTGTCGAAATCAAATTTCTCACGCTTGAACCCTTCATTGGAGAAAGATTTTCGAAAATTTCTAGGTGGTGCAGCTTCTTTTCCTTTGGGTGTTTGATATTCGCCTTTTTGGGACTCCGTTTCCCTTGGTTTTGGAACATACTGCCCTTGATTTATCTTCTTCAACATAGTGTTGAACTTGCGTGTTATTAGGGCAACGCTATCTCCTTCTTTGATATCTTCAAAACTGAGATCCTCCTCGTTTGTCACGTCCTTGATTTCCTGAATTCTGCTCTCACTAGAAGATCCTGCAATTAAAGCTATAGACTTCTTTTTGCTGGATGGTGCACGCTCCTCCAGGGTCATCTCATATGTTCTCAGACTATTCATGAGATCCATGAACTCTGTTGCAGCAACATTCTTAGACTCTGTGAAAGCGGTAACCTTCATGTCAAACCTTGAAGGCAGCGTTCTTAATGCTTTGGACACAAGAATCTTATTACTCAAGGGGTCGCCAAGATCTTGACACTCATTTGCAATGTCAAGTATCCTCTTTGTGTAGCCGTTAATGTCTTCTTCCTCCCCCATTCTCATGTTCTCAAATTGAGAGGTAAGAACACGTAAGCGAGACTCCTTAATGCTGGTGTCCCCCTCACAATGCCTTTGCAGTGTGTCTCAAGCATCCTTAGCACATGCATAATTTTTGATGAGCTTGAAGATATTGATGTCCACACAAGAATAGATTGCGTTTATTGCTTTGTCATCAAAATTGGCAGCATCATTCTGATCTCTCGTCCACTGCTCAGGTGGTGTTAGAGTAACATCTCCTTGAGCATCAGTGGTCTTGGGAGGAGACCATCCTTTCTCAACAGACAGCCAAGCTTTCCTATCAATAGACTTGATATACGCCCGTATTCTGGTCTTCCAGTAGGAGTAATTTGATCCATCGAGGACAGGTGGTCTGAACGTGGGATCCATGTTAGACCAGCGTTGAGATACTTAACCCGGACCTTACTCAGTTATGTCGAGTAGAGGCTCTGATACCACTTGAAAGTGTATCTCAACTGTAAAATACGTGTTGCTGAAACACCAACCACAACACACTCACAGAAACGAACGAAGAAACACTAGAATTTCTTTTGCGTGGGTTCAATAAGATAACCCACGCGAGTCTCACGACTAAAAATGTTTTATTAAAAGAGTAAAAACAGTAGCTTACAGATAGTAGACTCACTCTAGCTATCATATCAACTACTCTCACGAAAACTACAACCTCAATGAGATCTAGAAATCAATACAAGTAAAAATACTCTTGTAATGCTAAGAGATGTCAAGAATCTCTGAAAAAAAGTGTGTCTCTTCTCCACGTGAATGCTTTGTATATATAGAGAAGCCACCAGCTTCTTCTCCAAGTCACAGCAGAAAGTGGAAGAGTGGAGGTAGTTGGCAGTTTATTCTGTGCTGTTGCGATATTCCCGCAACACACAGTTGACCTGGTCAGCTTTCAAACTAATTCCTCCTCTTTCTCTGGTCAGCTCTAACTACCTTTCCACAAAGCGTGGCACTTCTTCTCTTTCTTCATTTAAGTCACGTATAGGAAGAAATAAAAACAATTTTATAGAGTTGGAATAACTCTAACAGCTTATGTTATTATCTATATAAAAGAAAATTAATAAATTAAAGTATTGGCCAAAATCAAAGCATGAAGTCAAACTAGTTGCAGATTCTTCACTTCTGCTTCTCTTTCTCCCATTGCCAAGGATTAGGAGGTGAAAAAGTTTCGGAAACGACCAAAAATGGACTTTTCTCTTGCTCAAATAGCTCCTTCTCCTAATCTTCTCATCATCGTTTTCTTCTCGCTCATACTGCCTTTACGTGGATCCAATCAGGTACATAGAAATTGTGTATTAGCTGAGATTCTCCCTGTTCTTCTATCTTGCTCTTGATAAGTAGATCTTTGTCATTTCACCTTTCATCTCTTTGATTTTGAATTGAAATAGTTTGAATTCTGTAGTTTTGTGAGGTTGGGCCTGCGTATGGTGGATCAGTGTGTGGAAATACTGCGGCGTCAACGTCGAATATATTAATTAAGGGAGGAACTGTAGTGAATGCTTACCATAAAGAGGTTTCTGATGTGTATATTGAGGATGGAATCATTGCTGCAGTGCAGAAGAATATCTTGGTATTGGCACGCCTTAAATTTCGTTCATTATACGAATTCTGGAAATTGATTTTGTCAGATGTCAAGTTAGTATGAGAAGTGCTTACGTGAGCTAGATGTGCTTTCATGGAACAGAGGATTGATGATGCAGTCATGTATATAATCCTCGTTAACTATTAAATCCATATTGAATGAGTTTTTTCCTTTATTAATGATATGGTTGACTCTTTCAGTTTAGGGACGATAACTTGATTAGAATATTTCTCCTTTTTTCCAATTTTGCAAATTACTAGTAGTCAAGTACTAGAGAGTAGTGCTGGAAGTTTCTATATTGATAAGTTTTTTGTCATATGATACGCATTTCTGTGTACTAGTTGTTTGATGTGTGATGCCCATTGTCAATTGTAGCTGGTGTTAGTTATATCGTCTATATAACCTATACACTTCTCATGGACTGATTTTATGGCAGTAATGCTAAGAATGGGAAGTTTTATTGAAGGCTGAGACGGATAACCAAAACTCGAATTTTCTTGATTTATAACTTAATGTTTATAAGTTTATGCCTGGTTCTGCAGGTCGGGGATGATGTTAAGGTTATTGATGCTACTGGAAAGTATGTCATGCCAGGTATGTTACAACCAAAATCTTTGACAACACCTCAAAAGCATTTCGATGACATGCATAAAGTTTTTCAGTGGTTTAGAATCAGTATTTTAAGGAACAACTTATATTCTGAAATCAGAAATGAATTTAATTTCCCTTTGGCATTTAAAGAGAAGGCCTGGCTCTGACATTAGTTGTCTGCCTGATGGATCAAGGCTGCATACGTTGCTTTTCCTTAAGCAAGTGGTGAGAATCGCTGTGAATTAGTTATACCTTATTTAGGGTCTGCTTAACTAATAATCATATTTTGGAATGTAATCAAGTGAGAACCATTCCAATTAGTGTTGCTTGGTATATTTGGTGTGGAGTCAATGTATGGTATTGTTTCTTGCATTTCCAACACAACTCCCCGTGGTTAATCAATGACACCCATTGTGGTTTCGCTCCCTGGTCCGTTACAACTGCTATCAAAGTACATAAAACAAACCGCCCTCTTCCATATAAGATGATGAGGTGGTTCTTTCAATAATTTAGAAATCTCTCTCTCTACTAGAATGATGTTCTTAAGATTTGCTATTGACATTGGATGCTCGGAACACATAAGAGCTTTGATATTTATGAGACTAATGTGGCAATCTCAGCTTGCCTGGTAGAAGATTGCAGAGTCTTCAATGTTTGGTAACTTATGTATCCTTTTGATGTTCATCTTCTGATGGTGCCAGGAGGAATTGATCCACACACACACTTGGCAATGGAGTTCATGGGCACAGAAACTATTGATGACTTCTTCAGTGGGCAGGCTGCTGCGTTAGCCGGTGGGACCACAATGCACATTGATTTTGTTATTCCTGTGAATGGGAGCTTATCAGCAGGATATGAATCTTATGTGAAAAAGGCAGAAAAGTCAGCCATGGATTATGGTTTTCACATGGCAATTACGAAATGGGATGACACCGTTTCTAGAGAAATGGAGGTAATGGTAAAGGAAAAAGGTATCTTTCCTTTACCCTTTTATAGTTATACTTCTGAATCATTAAAGGCAAATTTATGTTTCACTTGACTACTGTTTCGTATAACTGACCAACTTGTTTTATCTTGCACTATACAGGAATTAATTCTTTTAAATTTTTCATGGCCTACAAGGGTTCTCTAATGATCAGTGATGAACTTCTGCTGGAGGGGTTCAAAAAATGCAAATCTCTTGGTGCTTTACCCATGGTTCATGCAGAAAATGGAGATGCCGTGTTTGAAGGACAAAAAAGAATGATAGAACTTGGAATTACAGGTCCTGAGGGTCATGCACTTTCAAGGCCACCAGCGGTAAATTCATTTTAGCTGTATCTGTATTACGATCAATTTATTCAAATTCGAATGTTTAGTTTTATATACTTTTCAGAATTGTGCTTTTTGACAGTAATTTTAGGTAAGAGCAAATGTCACCACAACTTTATTCTCGATATTGTGAAAAAAGACTGTTTTCTGCTAAGTTTGTATAATATATCGTTGGGTGTAATATTTGCAGCCAAGTTTATGTTATCTTCCAATCTATAAAACTTTAATTACTGAGAAGTCATTTTTGTTATGGTTATTCAATGTTATCTTCCAATCTATAAAACTTTAATTACTGAGAAGTTTATGTTTGATTAACGACGATAGACATAATTGTTATGGTTATTCAATGTTATCTTTCCTTTCTCTATGCTAGCGGTTTTTAAAAGATTGACAATGTTTTGGAAGTTAACAGTAAACTCTTGTAGGATTCAGTAGTAAACTTTAGTGTTGGGTTTGAGCACTAACTATAGCATCAGGCTATCTTTCTTCTAGGATTTAATAGTTTACAACGTTAGGTTGAGTCACTTAATACAGTGTCAAGATAATACCTTGTACCCAGGCATCAGTGAATTTGTACATTTTGTTCTCAATCGTATGGTTTCAATTTTAACATTGTGCAGCTAGAAGGTGAGGCAACTAGTCGAGCTATTCGTTTGGCTGGTTTTGTGAACACTCCTCTGTATGTTGTCCATGTCATGAGCATTGATGCAATGGAAGAAATAGCTAAAGCTCGAAAAGCAGGTTTTTGAATTCGCACATAATGGCTTCCGTATTATTAAATGCAAAACCATAAACTACTCCTTTCATTCCTGAAGAAATGTACTGTTCTTGAATGTGCTATTCCCCACATCATCCTGCTTAGGCTACTCTCATTTAGTTTTCAAACCATCTTGTAATTCAGTACTCCAGTCACTTTTCTCAGCCTTACTTCAAACTAACAACACATTCATATTTCACCCACTTCGTTGATCCTCGTGCTTAGATTGGCTTCTCTGATCTTGTAATGCAGTATACCCCCTCTTTCATCTTTTGCTAATTCATGTACTAGTCTTCAGTTTCATTGTCATTATGCTTCTAATAACGATCCTCATTGTTCATCAGGTCATGCTCTCTATTGTGTTTAGATCTACAAAAGAGAAACTTCCTTAATATTATGTTCCTCATGTGCAGGTCAAAAGGTTATTGGGGAGCCTGTAGTTTCAGGACTTGAACTGGATGATTCTATCCTTTGGGACTCTGATTTTCTGACAGCAGCAAAGCAAGAACATTACTCCTTCCAGAAATAACTAGATATTATTTTCACATGCCTAACTGGTGTCTGACAATGATTTATTCTTTTTCCAGGTATGTCATGAGTCCACCCATCAGAGCATCTGGACATGCTAAGGCCCTTCAAGCAGCTCTCTCAACCGGGGTTCTACAGGTTGTTAGTCATATCTGACTTCTGATCTTGTCACGTACCCTTTAAAATCATATATGTATCTAAGGCTAATTGTCAGTCGAGAAAAATAAAACCAGAAGTATGTAGAATCATTTTATTTAGATTAGAGAACTGAAAACCTTGAGAGTGGGAGCTGATTCACAAAGTTGTTGGTTTTCTGCATGGTGACTGTCTAAAAGCATTAATATATTCATTAGAATACGAGATATAGAGCATGTAGTCAAGGTTCTGATGTTCACCTCAGTAGTCATTATCACTTCTATTCGACCTAATAATCTCAAGCATGTTGCAGCTTGTGGGAACAGATCACTGCACCTTCAACTCAACTCAAAAAGCTATGGGAATTGATGATTTTCGGAAAATACCAAATGGTGTCAATGGTATCATCATTTTCTGAAATACTTATTGCATTCTAAACGATGGAAAATTTACTCATTTCTTCTGATACGCCCTTGTCCTACAGGCCTTGAGGAGAGAATGCATCTGGTTTGGGATACAATGGTGGTATGTCTTTTGTCATTATTTCCTCTTAGTTTGATTGCTCTTTCAAATGTAGTATTCGTAAACTTATAAAACTATTTATGGCAAAATTTAGTCTGTTTTTTATCTGCAGAGAATTTATTGCTATCATTAGCTATTATTTTGTTTCAGGCATCTGGAAAACTCTCTGTCACTGACTATGTTAGGGTGACGAGCACAGAGTGGTATGCTTTGTTGACTTCACTAAATCTTTATCTAATTTCTTCAACTCTGCAGATTAGTTTTCAGTTTCAAGTTTTAACCTTTGCTTTCCGTTCAGTGCCAGAATTTTCAACATATATCCAAGAAAAGGCGCAATACTAGTCGGATCAGATGCAGACATCATAATCTTGAACCCGAATTCAAGCTTCGAGATCAGTACAAAAACCCACCACTATCGAACAGATACAAATGTTTACGAGGGGAGAAGAGGGAAGGTAGTAAAACTTTTCTCGTAGTCGTACAATACATTTCTCTATCAAATACACATGCTGGCTTCTGAGCTATGTAATAAATATATTGAGTTCTGAAAAAAGCTGTGTTTACTTAATTTCTTAAAGGGGAAAGTGGAAGTAACCATAGCTGGAGGAAGAATCGTTTGGGAAGAGGAGGAACTAAAAGTTGTTCCGGGACAGGGCAAGTATGTAAAAATGGCGCCTTTCAACTATCTATTCGATGGACTGGAAAGAGCAGACACGGAGTATCTATCTTCCCTACGAGCTCCGGTGATCCGAGGTAGCATGCACACAGAAGCTTGAGCTTCTGGTTCTTAAGCTTGAATTGAAGATTTGATTTATATGTACAAAACATATAGTGAGGAAGCTAGTAAGTATAGTGGAAAACATTCTCTTCCATAATAAGCTTTGATGTGTAAGTAGGAATAAGCTTTGCTATCTGGGGATTTCAATTATGCCCTTCCTATTTATTACATTGTACAGAAAACTCAATTATGAATGTGTGATAGGGATAATTGCATCTTCAGTCATTACTTGATTATGAACAATGTTGTTGCATGATCTAAATTGCATTTTATAGTTTAGTTTCATAATTATTAATTAGGAATAATTAATGTAATTAGGGTTTATTGTTGTATAATTTATATTCCTTCCGTCCCAACTAAGATGAGGCGTATTCTCATTTGGGTCGTTCCAACTAAGTTGGGGCGTTTCCTTTTTATTACACCTTTTTACACATGTAATTTTAAATAATATATATTTATATCACTACTTTTCAACTCTCTTAAAAATTTGTGGCCAAAAGTAATGTCTCATCTTAGTTGGGATGGAGTGAGCATTTTTTTTTTGGGTCCATTCTTCGAAAATTGGGCTATGTAATAATTAAGCTTCATTTTTTATAATAATTTTTTTATTTTTATACTTCATCCATTTACGAGTATTGTATTTTTATTATTCGTTTAGATTGTCCACAAAAGGTAAGTGCAATTTTTTTTTTAGACATAATTCTACTAAACACAATATTTTAAATTTTACATATATTACATTTTGTAAGTTATTTTTCCACTAAAAATACACTTTTTGACTTTTTAAAAAAATTTGTATCAATTCCCTCCCAACACACTTTTCTATACAATAATAATTTGTAAAATAATGAAACTAATATTGGGTTGGGACAATGGATCGCATCCCATGTTAATTATAAGGTAATCATCTAATTAAAAAAAGAAAAAAAAAGTTATCTTCTATAAAAGTTTGTGGTTTCTCTATACACACACATATATATTATATATAATCAAAATGAAGCTGTACATACTACCTCTCTCTCCCCTCCTCCCTCCTCCCTCATTTCTATTTTCAATCTCTTAAAGAGAGCCCATTGCAATATAAATATATGTTTGTTTGTACGTAAAAATGGGTTGTTTATTTGTCTTTTTTCTTTTTTGGCAGATGATGATGAATAGTCCTCAATCTAGTAGTAGCAGAAAATCAAAAGTATATATGTGAAAAAAGATAATCCCCTTCCATGCATTATTTTAATTAATTAATATCTCCCCATTCTGCATAACAAGTCTGTGTAAATTGAAGTGACTGAGCTAGAATATATATGCATATGTATATGTGTTTAGTTGAAAAGAATGATCGATGCATTGTTCTCATTATCATCTCTTTCTATGCTCATCACTGCCTTCCAATTCCATTAGATGGATATATATGTATGAAGATATATCTGATCAAGTGAAGATGGTGTTTCTCCTTTTCTTGGGATTAGCTGCTGCTTCAGGATTTCCTTTCCTCATCATGGCCGAGAACTCGTCGTAGTTTATCCTCCCATCCTGCAATATTATATTAATATATATAATCCAATTAATCACCTTAATTACTTAATTAATTTGTAAAATTGAAATTGTTAGAATTAATGTGCATGGTGTGTACGAACGTTATCTGCATCGATTTCTTGAATGATATCCTTGATATCCCTGCCATTGTCCATGCCGAATTCGCGGAGTGCCTGCTCCAGCTCTTCTATGGTAATGTACCTTTGTTATTAACACATCACACAATTAGATTATAAATGCTTGTTAAGAAAGAAAGCATGCATGCATGCATGCATGTTATATATATATATATACCCGCTGTTGTCTTTATCAAAGTATTGGAATGCTGTATAGAGATGCTCTTCTCTGTCCATTCTGTTCATGTGCATGGTTGCTGTGATGAACTCTTCGTAGTCTATGGTGCCGTTGCCATCCGCATCAGCCTATATAATATATATATATATATATATATGTGTGTGTACATACATACATCATCATCATCGTCATCATTGCTATTGTTGATGATGAGTAATAAATAATTAAAGTAGTAGCTAGCTAGTACTTACAGCTTCCATCAACTGCTGCACCTCGTATTCGGACAGTTTGGTGCCTTGTTTGGAGAGTCCCTTCTTTAGCTCTTCAAGAGTTATGGTTCCGCTGTTGTCGGAATCCATTCCTTTGAACATCTCCTTCAACCCCATTATTTCTTCCTCCGACAAGCACCCCGCGATCACCTGCATCCATCCATCCATCATAATCATGTGAATTAATTAATAGGTAGGTAGGTAGGTGCATGCATGGATGCGCAGCGTACCCGAAGGGCAACTTTTTTGAACTGGTTCATGGCTTTGAACTGTTTGAGTCTGTCGAGGACAGCGTTGTCCAGAGGAGTGTCCGGAGCCTCTCCATCCTCCTTGATCCATGGATGATCTTTACAACAACACACAACACACATATATAAGTATATATACATTTATATGTCTCTCTCTCTCTCTCTCTCTCTATATATATATATATATATTATATACATACTTAGGACTTGAAATGCAGAGAGGCGTTGAGTGGGATCAGAGTTGAGCATCTTCCTTATAAGGTCCTTTGCTCCATTGGAAATTGCAGGCCATGGATCGCAGCTGAAGTCCACATGTCCGCGTAGGATCGCGTTGAATATTCCGTTCTCCGATTCTGCTCATTCATTCTATCAATATCAGATTTAAATCTATCTATATATATATATATGAACAAGTAAGTAAGCAAGTAAGCAAGTAAGCAAGCAAGTAAGCAAGTAAGTAGATTAAACGACCTGCCCAGAAAGGAGGAACTCCGGAGAGAAGAATGTAAAGCATAACCCCAACGCTCCAAATATCGGCTTCGGGACCGTATCGTCTCTTGAGAACTTCAGGAGCAATGTAATAAGCACTTCCCACGATGTCTTTGAAGATCTCCCCTTCTTTGTAGAACACCGACAGCCCAAAGTCGGTGGCCTTGAGTGGGGCATCCTCATCCTTGCTCAGCAACAGGAAGTTCTCTGGCTTCAGATCCCTATGGATCACCCCCATGGAATGGCACCTGTGCACTATCTGCACGATGGTTCGGAGTAGGGAAGCCGCCGCCCGCTCCGTGTAGTGTCCCTTGGCGATGATCCGGTCGAAGAGCTCGCCGCCGGCGCAGAGCTCCATCACGAGGTGGACGGAGTGCTTGTCCTCGTAGGCCCCCCTCAGCTGGACGATGTTGGGCTGCCCTGTGAGGTGGTGCATGATCTGCACCTCCCGCCTCACGTCCTCCACGTCCTCGTTGCTCGACAGCTTCCGCTTGGCGATGGTCTTGCACGCAAACTGCTCGCCGGTGTGCTTGTTGGTGCAGAGGTGGGTGACCCCAAACTGGCCGCGCCCGAGCTCTTTCCCCATGGTGTAGCTGTTGCGGACGTCCTCCATGGGGCGGCCGAGGACGGGGCCCACGGGGCTGTTGGACTTGGAAGGGGAGGGGTGGGTCCGGGGCGGGGTGGTGGTGGCTGCTGCAGCATCGTTCGCGGGGTCAGCCGGAGCATCTTCCTCGGAGCTCCGGGAGCAGCAGCTGCCCATTATTGTATGGAATTTCTTTGCAGGAGGGGACTAATTTTTGGGAGGATGTGAGTAATTAAGGGAGGGGATTGTAAAACTTAAAAATGGTGATATTGTTGGTATGGGGAGGGGAGAGAGGGAGAGAGGGAGAGGAGGCAATGCATGCATGCATGCATACATGCAAAGTATGGGGGGATGGAGAGAGGGGGAGAGACAGAGACAGAGATTATAGGGAGAGAAAAAATTATTAAGAGAGACTACTCTGTCTCTCCCTAAACTCACCCTTGTCCCTTTTTGGTTACACATTTTCAGACAACACAACATTCACTAATTTCGTTTATTAAGGTTGCGAGGAATTTGCGCCTACTATGCAGGAGGAGGAGGATGAGGAGAACGGACCTTATTATCCATTCCACGCTTCCCATATTTTCGCTTCAAATCTTTTTTAACACATCCAATTTACTATTCTTTTACTACTTCACAATATATATATTATATCCAACACTTGATTTTCAAAATCCCATCTTCAAACAGACTCTAAGTCCACAAGGAGGCAAAATTATATTTTAAAAATCGCACTCGAACCAAAACATTTAGTATTGAACATTGTTTGCTAAACCAACAGTTTGATCAGGCAGCCTGCAGTCACAATGATTCATGTTGGGGTAAAATGCACTAGTGTTAAAGCCAATGTATTTATTACAACTTTCAAAGACCTGAAAAAAATAATCCAAGTCAATAAAAAATCTCAAGAATCAGTGTTGAGTTTATCAAATCTTTATTAAAATGCATTAACAGCCTATTGTTCTACCAAAAAGAAAAAAAGAAAATTGGGAGGTAGTAGTAGTTAGTAGGTAGGGATGGATGGATCCACTTTCACAGCGTATTCGTGAATTCCTCCCGTCACATTATAAACTCGCTTGAAACCCTGTAAAATTCAGACCACGTCTATCATCAGTAACCGTCAAGATACCCTACAAATAATTATAATCTTCATGGAACTGCAGTTTCATACATATATCATAGAGACGTGACAAAGATTGCTTCAAAGGAATGGCAGATCAATTTTTCAACATAGTGATCAAATGGGATGCTTTCTGCATAATTCTTTCATAAATTTTATCATATTTTGAACTCAATATAGTGCATTAAAGTCTGAAATCAGTTCACTCCAGAATTTGTAGCTTAAGGTAAGTAGAAGCGAAGGGTTCACCTGTGTTTGCAACCACTGTGCAACTTGCAGTGACCGCATACCATGATGACACTGCATCAAACATGAAATTTCAGTATGATAATGAGTAAGGGCATACAAAAAAGATATATGAGAAGACTGGGGTTATGAGACATTATCCAGTAGCTAATCTGGGTCAAAAGACATGCAATTACTTAATCAAGAATATATAGATGTTCATCAAATCAAACTTAAGTTTCTATAAAGGTACAAAAATAGATATTAGGTATCCACCATAAGAGTTCAAAAAGGGAACATCTATGACATGCAATCACCTGAAACCCTTGTTTAATTCTTTAGAGGCAACTTAGTAGGAACCATGTAATAATAAGTTAATAACCTAGGAAGCACTAATATGAATTCATTTCCAAAAATCCAAGATAATACATTCAAAATATGTTTTGAGTTATTTATAAATAATTTCAATGTTATTAATAATTAAAATATAAAAAAAATATAAACATATCCTATCAAGATAGAGCAAATAACTGGTTAATTAAAAGTCTAAATAATTATCTTAAGAGTTAACAAAAATTCAATAAACTAAGGGTTCTTCTAATTCAAATGGAGTTTGCAAGAAATACAAATTGCACTATTGCAATTTCAAAACTTAGGGCTTACAATACATATTTTCAAATGGTTCAACGTATTTTGACTGTATTTTAGACATTTTTTGTTAAAAAGTTTGATTTTAATTCATATCTGTATCTAATATGTATCTTCTGGGCTATGCTACACATTCATTTATGCAGGCATGTGAGTAAAGTACTGAAGATCACAAAATTTTAAGGTTTTTAAGCAAAGGCATACACTGCCAAGCCAAGCTCTAAAACACATGCAAATAGATTTATGGTTATGAAATAAAATGATTTACACACCATTACATAGGTATCCTTTTGTGGATCAAACTTCGTTGTAACTTCTGGCCCCCAATTTCCAAACTGGCGAAGTGGGAGAACTTTGAAACCTGGTAATGAGGCTATGGCCCTGTGAAATATAGAGACGTTCCAAGTAATAAAATACATATCTACAATTGAAATGTACTACTGGTAATTGGAATACCTATTCTTCTCCATTTAGTCACTTAGTCTCAAATATTTAATAAGCGCCATCTAAAACATGTTCAAGAATCAAGATATTATTCATCTTTTTAGATTTCATACTATCTTCTTTACACAAATAACATTTTGTTTGCATCAGTCAGTTGGTGTATTCTTATCATGCATGCCCAAATGTCTCCTTATTTACTTGTTCTCAGCCAAACACTCCTTCTTGCTATATAATCTACTTTTGCAATTTAAAAATACCAAGAAGAAATTTATGCACGTACACTTCATCAGGTTCTCTAACGTCAATCAACTGTGCCTCTTCAAGAAAAGCTGTATCTTGCATTTTCTCATGGAGTTCACTAGGCTGAATGTATTCAAGCACTGGTTCCTCTCTGCATGTTAAGAAAGGGAATACATTTTCAAGAATTGACATACCCAACTCTTGCCAACACATACTTCGCTTAAATTAAGAGTTCTAAAATTACCTTTCAGACAGTACTTGCAATAGATGCCACCCAAATTTAGTCTTGCACCTTACAACTTTATTTAATGGAGCATTAAATGCAGCCTCCTCAAATTCAGGCACCTGATATATCTCACCAAGAATAAAAAGTTCAGACAAGCTAAACTGCAAGTATTGTCAATATAACTACAGTATAAGATGGCTTGATGGGAGCAGTCATTGGATACAATTAACAAGTGAAGATATTGTAAGAAGTGTCTCTTGTGAAAAAACATGCCTGATTTAAAAATATAATGTATTAGTCAATCTTCTAAACTGCACACGCTTCAACTCATAGATGAGAAACTACTCCTCTCCTGTTGAGCGTCTTCATTACACGACTCATTTACATAAAGAAATCTTCAGTTTAAGCTGTATAGCATAAGCATATCTCAATTATTCTAGTGGGAAATAGCTGTATAAATTATCTTCCATAAAATAATAATTTTCACCATTATTCTGATTCAAACTAGTTAAGACATGCACATGAAAACTAAAACAGCGTACCATCTGCCCCTTTCTCACCCAACCAAGCATACCTCCTTCCTCTTTCGATGGACATACAGAGTGTTCTACAGCCAAGTCACTCAAGTCCTCTCCTGAATGTAACAAGTGCTTTTTGTTACCGATATATGATACATAAGAAATGAGGAAATTTTGTAATGCTCATTTAGTACTAGAATTCAAAGCAGTGGCATCACCCATAACCTTGATCTTCCAGTGTAGCCCGGAATTTTCCATATAACTATAGTTATTATGTCTATTTTGCATACTATAAGAAGTACATTTGCAATTCAAGGAGATTCTTTGAGACTGGGAGGTGAAGAAATACAAGACATCCTAAGAAAAGTTTGATTTTCTATAACCGGACTTGACTATAGAGATCCTACGGATAATATATGTATTGTTGCTTTGATGTTGTATCGACGTTCTTAACTTTCCAGCTGGGAAATTAATACACAGGAACTAACCCTCAGCAGCTCTTTTCTGTAGCTCAAGCAAAAGCTTTTGGTCATCTTCCTTGACAAGTAAATGCTGCACTAAAATCTCTCTTCCAGCTTCAGTGCTGCTTGAGGAGCTGAATGAAGCTGAAGGCAATACACAAACCCAACCATATCCAATTAAAGCCAACTCAAAGTTGTCCACTAAAAGTGATATGTGTAGAAAAAACATCTTAAGAATCCATTACTTGATGTTCACTAACACCATAAATACCGAATCTAACATATTCGGCACAGAAAATACTGATTCTGATTACAAGCGAAAGGAATGCAATTAATTCCTACCAGTTTCCGCAGTAACTAGTGATAAATAGTTTTTTTTTTAAAAGACTTAGTTTTCGAAAAGTGGCAGTTTCCTCAATTATTTAACACCGACAAGAATCATCCAGATTACTGGAAGTATGCAAGGGCTAAAATTACAAAAACAACATAAAAATTCACCGGAACTTCAATTCAAACAAACCATTCATAAAATTAAAGCGCGTGGACGGACCTGTGGCATTAATACTGCTTCTGGACATCGCCGGAAGTCTAACGAACTTGGAGTTAAAAACCAGAGAAGTGCGATGAGAACTGGCCGAAGAGTGAGCGGTTCTCCGGTGAGATACCGGCAGCGGTGAGGAGGGGAGAACGAGTGCCGGAAGAAGAGCGAAGATTGGCGGCGGAAAACGGCAGACAAAAGGAGAAAGCTGAATGGAGGAAGCTCTTAACATCTCTTGATTCGAATTGTAGAAGTGGAAGAGAACAATATGTTGTTGGTGCTGTGATAATACTGTAGTCTGTACTGTAGTGAGTGTATTAATGTGTTTTCCTTCAAATTTGGGGGTCTTCTTTGCTTTTCAGTACTCACGCTAAACGCGCTATTTGGTAGTAGAAGCGTTTCTTCTTTGCAATACGCTTCTGCGCTAGTCATGCTTCACCAATTTTACTCGGTCTTAATTTTAAAGAAAGCTCTTTGAGTAAAAATGGAAGAAAAAGTAAACACAAAGTTGAACTCCCAAAATTAGTTTTTGCATTATAATTTTTCTCAAAAACAAATTGTTATACCTTTTAACCGAATTTCTTCATCTGTTACTTGTTTTGCACTATAAAATACTGTATTTATTACTTAAAGTGAGTACCATATTTTAAAATAATGTTTTGAATAGTAAAAAGACGTATAAAATTATATTACTTCCTTAATTTGGATATAATTTTATATTTTGTGAAAGAGATAAGGGGTTGTTTATTCCTTATTCTTTAAAACATCCTAATAACATTTACCAAAACAGAAATACTCCCTCCGTCCACCAATATTTGTTACATTTTGCCATTTTGGGCCGTCCACCAATGTTTGTTACATTTTAAACTTTCCATTTATATCGCACACACTTCAATTAAATAATAATAACAAGTGAGACCCAACCTCCACTAACTACACTCTTTCACCTAAAGTCAAAGCACTACATTAAAACACGTGCCGAGTCAAAACGTAAGAAACAATCGTGGACGGAGGGAGTAATAACTATCAGAATAAGAATAAAGCTATTCAACAAGGTTGTTATCATCCCACATCGCTTGTAGAAGAAACTTTGGCAAAAACTGAATGAATAAAAAGGAGGCCCATTGAACAAAATGCTCACACCTTTCTCGGCCTTTTGCTAAGATCAAGTGTAGCATCTGTTTTTATCAATTTAATATCTGATATGGGAAGTCTCACCGAGCGTTGCCTTTGTGTTGCATTGGCCTGGCGCACCCCACTAATTCTAGTTCAATTTTGTTGTTGTTTTGTAAAGTTGGGCTTAGTCCACAAATTCTAATATATATTTTATTTCTTTCTTAGGTTGGTGGTTTTGAAATTTTCTCTTATTCAGAAGTTCTTTCTCATGAAGTTTGTCTTTATTTCCTTTGTTTTCATAGACAAAATCACTTTTACAGAAGGAATAATCACATAAACACAAATTTAAAAAAATTTAATGCAAGTTTCAAAGCAAGCGCTCACACAACACAATCTTTCTTATTGTGTATATGTGGAAATGCTTGATTCCATAGATAATTTTAACAATCAAAATCACAAGATCCAACTCCCTATTTGAGGTTGGTGTGGTATCAGAACAAATTGATACATCTTCAGTTCCTCAGTATTGAGAATATCTGGCATAATCCTCTGTATCAGCACCAATCTCCATTTGCAGTTAGCAGCACCAAAATGTCACCCTCGGCTACTTTACTGCGGGTAGAGAGATTTGAGTATCAACTTTAACCACCATATTTGGGATCTCTTTGTTGATGCACCTCTCTCAGCATCAATGCATTAGAATATGCGAATGGTTAGAAGGCAACTTCCGGTTATTATCTAACTCACGATAGAAGGGCTACTCGAGGAATTTGGTGCAGGTGTCCACAGATAAATCAGCAGACCGGCGACAAGGATAATAGCGCCTTTCACAAAGCCGGAAGGGAGGGAGGAGGCAACCCCAATATATGGCAGTGGCAATGTGAACAAGTATACCGATACTGGAACTATCACCACAAAGTACAGAACAAGAATAAGATGACAGTAAAGAGACTGAAAAGAGGAGACTTCAAGGTAAAGTGAGTGCAGCAGAAGTTCTCTAGTAAAGAGAACAAATCAATGAATGATGAGTTAGCCAAAGCTTATGGCAAGAAGTTGAGTGTTATGAGTTATCATAAATAAAATAGTGTACAACTTCTAGAGGGACGTTATTTTTAACCATTGCTTCTGGAAAAAAACAAAGGGAGAAGAATCATTGAACTATAAAAAAACGATTATTTAGAAACATGGGTGTCATAAGGATCAGATTACCTATAATTTTGGCCTTCTCAAGTTCAAAATAAAACTGATGGATAGAAACATAATGGACAGTTGAAAGTGTACTTGAGGTGTAAAATGCAAGTTTGAGAAAATCAACGAACCTGAAACTGTTGATGCAAGGCAAGATACCACAGCCGAAGAGATCTTCAGAAGATGCAACAAGGATATGTTGTAACCCATGTTGACAATGACAAATAGCAGAGGCAATAAAGGTGCACCATCACATCCTATGATGGAAAGCAGTTAAGTTTTTAACGATACACTTTACCAGCACAACAGAATACAATACACCTATACATCATGTGCGTATGTTTGTGCTCATATATCATCTTCATCTATTTTTATTATTATATATTTCCACAAAATGATATTTTTCTATTTGCAGTATCCCAGTGATCTGGCAATATTTAAATTTTATAATTGCTAAAGCATTGAAAGGTGGGTTTTATTTGTTATTAGTTATTACTAGGGAAGGCAAAGTGGCAAACAAGCACATGTACAAGAAGCATATATAAACAATCATAAGACGTAGGATTCTTATATGGAATATTGTTGCTTCAAAATTACAAACAAATCATTAAAAATTTAAAAACTGTAACGAAATGTAAAATTAAGATAGTCAGGTTTACCAGCTGGTGCTTAACAGATCCACTAACAGGTAAGACTTGTGCATTTTTCTTAATTGGATAAGGAATTACTCTCGTGGAATAAGTAAACAATAAGAGGACCAGGACTTACGATTTAACATGGCACCAGTATTCAGAAAGCAGGCAGCACCATCTTTAAGATAACTCGGCAGTTGACTAAATGGAATGCCCCACAGATTTGACAAAAATGGGAGGAGGAGGCATATGAAAACAGCCTGTTGCACGCACTTAAAAATGTCAGGCTTGTGGTGAGATTGAAGAACATGTTATCCACAACTTTATAGGCCATATAAAGCTTTAAAGTTAACCTGGTAAGCAGATCCAAAAGAGTTTACAACAAATAGATCCATTGATCCTCCCTGCCATCAGTGCAACAAATGTCACGTCACCTAGGTATCACCGAATCTTTAAATAAGTAAAGCTGAAATCAGATTTTTGAGTGCTTGTTATTTCAAGAGTGTTTGCTGGCTACTTTTGAGATTTATATAAACTCAGTATTCCGTCAAATTACTGGAGTGGAGACAACCTGAATGCACCTCTGTTGCATGTTTGATGTTTCATGACCATATAGCTTTTTTCGTAGGTTTGAACTTAGGCTATTAGTTCCTTGAATACATATATACTAACTAAATCATGTTTTTCTTGTCACTTAAAATTAGCATTAGATGAAGAACATACTGACAGATGTACCTTTAATGTTTTGGCAGCATCCAAAAATATTACTTCCTACAAAAAAAATGAACATCTCTCTTGAGTAAGAGAAATTACACAGAACAACAAAACAGAATAATCTTATTATCCAAAAACAAAGCTAATTACCTTCAAGACTGTATCAGCAGCTTGTAATAAGAAAGAAATTATCATTAAAATACTCCAAAATATTCCAGTTGTCATCAGGGATCCGGGACCTGATCCACTGCAAACACATAGTTATAATATATAATTTATCACATGCATAAATTACAGAACTGACTCCAGGGTTATTAAGATGCTGTTGAAAGTGATAAGTCGCCAACTCGTCTCATATGCATGCTATCTAACATGTACTCACTTCGTCCCAAGTCCCAACTAATTAGTCCTCTTCCCTAAAATGGAAACTTTCAAAACCCACCACACAACCAAAACCCTAAACACAATTCATAAATTACATAAAGTGTTATTGAGACTCCACAAATTCATCACTTTTCACCCATATAAATTACATAAAATGCCACTGGACCCACATAAAAAACCTCCATGCCCAACCAAACAAGACTAATTAGTTGGGTCAAAGGGGGTACATATGTTGATAAAGTATTATCTTTTGTACTTATTGCACATACACTTTGATGCTTCAGTTTTTGTAAATGTCCTATATCATTAACAATAAAATGTTATATCCGAAAAACCAAATTGTATTCAAACACCTTAAGAAGTATGGCAAATATGACAGCAGACTTGTTTTAAGCTTATAATAGTTCATTCCAGTTTTCTTGTGTAATTGAAAATTTTATGTTGCTTTTTGAAATGTTTCACAATTGAAATTTGTTTTTTTGTTCAACATATTTTTCTGAAAATGAAAGAATTCATATCCTCATTAATAGATAATATATAATATGATGATCAACAAGGCTCAAAGTATTTATGAGGGCATTAAATAGACGGAAACTGGCTTTGATATTTATTATAACTAAATCTGCAGGAGCTTTCTGAGGTTATTTGCCTACATTTGCGAGCCTTATATGCCTTTTGTGCTATAACATAACATAATGAATTACCTTGCAACAGTTACTACAACTCCAGCTGCTACCAGAAAGCAACCAAACAACTGGTTGAATCTATATTTCCTTTTAAGAAAAATATACGAAAGACCAAGTTGCCAGACAAGAAAGCTCTGCAAAGATTAATAACAAAAATTAAGATACACTCATCATTGTTGTGAAAGTTGTATCTAGCAAATCTCCACACTCCGCCCACCTCAAGCACCCGGTGGTAGGGATAGACCAGGAAAAAATGTACAGCATAAACATCCACTTGGACACACAGAAATTAATACCAATCAGTTTAACTCTGAACTGCATACGATTTTATTACCCTAAATCCAGATTTAGGTAGTACTAAGAACAACCGTACTGTGGTTAAATTTATATAAATATGTGGTCTATAGTAGGAGATCTATTTCGAGAATTTCACAACAAGACAACTAAAGTTTTATTAATATTATAATTCTCAAAGGATCTTCATCTTTCAATGCTGTATACCAATTTCGTATTAAGATTACAAGGCCAAAATCATCCATCTGAGAAACCACTTTTACTTCAAACATATACAGATGATGATGCCAATAGGAAAAGATAATCAGTTAAGAATTACCTGAGACAGTATGGGATGTGCTGCTCCAGGAAGAACAGCTGTTTCAATAGGGAAAAAACATTAGGATACACTTGTCTAGGCACATTCACTTGTTAGTTGATTTTTAATAGAGAAGATTCATCCATTTATTATTTCTAAAGGAGCATAGTATAAAGGGCGTCGGATAGATCGAAGCATACGACTGCAACATTTGAATAATTGCAAGATGCTTCAGGCAAGCAATCAGCTTTCATGCTAACCCTTTCTTATGCATGCACAGATTGTGACACCAAGTAGTATTAGATATTTAATGAAAATCCCTCAAAGTCTAAACTGTCTACATGCAAATTCTGAGACATACAGGCAACATAAATAAATGCAATACAATAGCATAAACCTAGTAAACAAACAGTTGAAAAAACTGCATGATACTTCCACAAGATGATCAAACATCACAATGTCTCAAATCATCATAAATGATTTACCTCCTGCTGCCATCCCAGATGCTGCTGCTAGAGCCTCTAAGAGGCCAACAGCTATTAATGGTGATTTAGGCAATGATAGCATTTCATCAGTAACCTTGCCAGCTTGATACCGGAGATACAAGATAGAGAAGTATACAATTACATACCTGGAATATGTGAAAAGATCACACTTAGTATTTCTGTAATGTATATAGCCAAAAAGTGCAAAATATGTACAAGACAAACAGTGAAAGAATTCATCACCTATTAATTTTTAACCCAATTTCCATACATATATCTTGTTTCTATGAAGGCATTAGTAAATAAAATATTTGGTACTGCACGTAAAAATTAGTTTAGCCAAAACTAGCAATTACACTTCTTTCCAGAGCAAAATGCTTAAAACATCAAAAGGTTAAAATAATATTACTGATGGTATAGACAGAGTGGTGAATAGTGATGCAGATATTGCACCTAACTCCTAATGCCTCGAGCTTGTGCTTATTCATAAAAAAAAATGTGATATAGTAGTTCACCTCCAATATTGTTGCCTTGTCAGAATATAACATTAGTCAACAAAGTAAAATATGCTTTTGGTTCTTTAAAACAAAAATCTTATCACTTCTTAGCGTGGGAAATCAGCCACTAGCTGTGATCCTACCATTTCAGGATGAAAATATTGCTACGGCAATTAGGCACCAACTTATATTATTTCCTTTGACAAGTAGAAGTATGTGGAGAAATCAACCTAAGAATATAATCGTTAATCACAATTATTCAAACTAGTTAAATTGTCACATTCAAGTTATTTTGATGGGGAACCACGAGATTGCGAGGCATGGAATTCTGAAAATGGAAAGAGCTAACATCATTTTTCAAGTACCACATGCAATAGAAGTAAATGAGCTCACA
Organism: Leonotis leonurus; assembly: GCA_026898415.1. Lineage (NCBI taxonomy): Eukaryota > Viridiplantae > Streptophyta > Magnoliopsida > Lamiales > Lamiaceae > Leonotis > Leonotis leonurus. The sequence goes on from JAPKLX010000046.1 coordinate 47,418, forward strand.
CTTATGAAGCACATGGAAGGAATCTCTGTAGCTATCTCTTGTGGGGATACACAACTCCAAATCCGACTCACTACCAATGGTCCTGGTTTAACCGGGACCCCCATAGAGCACTATCCTCAGATAGAAAACTCTCATTTCCTTTTCACGTAAAAGTGCACGAAACCAGCCTTAGCCTAGAACAACTCTACTTGATTAGTCAAGAGTACTAATCACGTGTAAGTGTAATAATTATGATTAGTATTAATCTAATCCAAGAATGAGAGGTTGCAATAATAGCACCCAAAACTAAAGTCATCAGCACAAACAACAGTGGTAATAATAATGACTGAAAGCAAAGCCATCGGGCACGCCCACCAACGAAGACGCGGCCAATTGACACCATGAAATGTCAATCACGCCATCCCTACCTCTCTCTCTCTCTAGTTTTGGTGGTGGGACTAGCGAGGGGGTGCAATCATTCTAGCACTATGAGACTCGACGCACTCCCTCCTCGCGTTCATTCAACCAAAGAATTTTCTTTCGGTAGATTCCAAAGTTGCGTGAGAGACGAAAAGACAAACGCGCCCTGACACGTGTTCTCGATTTCTCGACCTGCAAATTCGTCGGCCGCGGTTTCGTTTGTCGCCTCTCACTTAACCAGATTTTCTTTCCATATTAGTCACGCAATTTATTTTTCATTTCCAGTTCCCGATGCAGCAATATTCCAATCAATTTTCTAATACTTGCTATTAAGTAAACAAAATGATTTTTAAATGTAGCAACACATAACCCAAACAAATACCACCATCCAGATTTACTGTTAAAAATCTGAGTGCATTTACTACTTGCTGACTCTAATTGAATGTGAACTCGGCTTTTCCAGAATAAACATCGCGCACTCAACAAACAATTTCCGAAACAAAAATTGCTTAGAATTTAATGTTTAAAAAATTAGACGTTGTATGCTTTGTTGATACTAAGGCAAAAAAAAGGGAATCTCTATAGTTACCCGACGGTGGCAAGCTGAGCGAGAAAGAACGGGTAATGCTTGAGAGGAACTAATGCGAGCTTATACAGCACGCGATTCCCCACGCCGAGAACCACCGTGGCCACCGCCGCAACAGCCACCTCCGTCCTCCGATCAACGCCATCACTGGCCACCGCCACCGCGTCTCGATCGAGCGAGCAGCACCGCGGCGTCGGCTTCCACTTCTTAGCTCCATCCTCCTCTTTTCCTCCCGCTGCTGCTGCCGCCTCGATTACCAGTGGCCTTGACCTCAGCACCACCCTGAATGCGTCCGTCCTCTGCCGGAATTTAGGATGATTGTTGAGTTGCAAGGAGGTGGCGGTCGACGACGTCCGCAGTGGAATGTGGTTGACCGCGGCGGCGGCGGGGGAAATTAGACGGCGGCAACATGCTGACATATTTTTGTATATTGAGCAAATGCAAGTATCAATTGATCTTGAATGAAAAGTGATGCTTTTGTAATTGAAATTATTAAATGTTTATAGAGAGAGAGAGGGAGAGAAGTGCAAAAAGAGAATTTGGATTTCTAATTATTAATTATGTTTATTGGTTTTGTTTTAGGATAAACTTTATTTTAATTTTATTTACACTATCCTAATCATTAGCTTTTTTCTATTAAAGAGCTACTAGTTGAGATTTCCTTTCCTTTCCTTTCCTTTTCTTTTCTTTTCTTTTTCATTTTGCTATTTACTCCACCACCATCTAAATTCTAAAGTTCTAAGCATCAAATTTTATTTTATCAATTTATTAGAATCCAAACGTGAATTGAGTACAACAACCATTGTCACAATTTATAGGCTTATTATCTTACAATTTAATAGACTGCTGCAAGTGCAAGTGTTTATTTTTCGTTTCATAAGCAATAAAGTAATACTCCCTCCGTCCATGAATGATCTTCCCACATTGACCCGGCACGGGTTTTAAGAAATTATGTTGACTTAGTTGATAAAATGTAAAATGTATTGAATGTTGTATAGTTAGTGGAGAATGGGGTCCACTTTATTGATGATGTGTAAAGTGTATAGAGTAGTGAGTGGAATAAGGGGCCCACATTAATGATTATATATTGAATAGTGGGTAGTTAGTGGAGAATGGGGCCCACATTATTGATGATGTGTTGAGTTGTGAGTGGAGTAGAGAGTTGCCAAAAATAGAAAGGAAGTGGGAAGAAACTTGGTGGACGTCCCAATAAGGAAACTTGAGAAGAAAGATCGCGGACGGAGGGTGTAATAGTAATTTTGTTAAGTTTGAATTGTAAACGACGAATTAAAACGAACTAGTACGTGGAAATAAAAACAAATACAAAGCTGGACTATAATTGAAATTGAAAAAATATTTCACAATTTGAGAAGATATACACAAGTCTTAAGCTTTATTATATGTAAAATTGAGAGAGTATTTGACTAAACTTATTTTAAAAAGCTTTAATCTCTTGAAGTTTAAGAATAAAGCTATTTATTTTTTGAAAATCTTATTTTTACGACTTATAAATTTTTAAAAAAATTAATTAGTCAAATATTTTTAAAAAATTTATAAGCTATTTTAAGAAACATATAAACTTAACCAAACAGGTCAGACTATACTAATTTATCACTTCTTTAGCGTTTACGATTGCTTATTGAGACTGACATGTTTGTATTTTTCAAAAAGAAAAAGAATAAAAAAAAAAGTATTTTTCTTGTCGTATTCCAAAATACTCCTAAAACACTCCAAGAGCATATTTCAATATAATCCTAGTCATGGTCCAATTTTCAAAATGTATATATCGAAAATTTGAAATACATATTATATTATATATATATATATAATGAAAGTTGATAAATTAATGTTTATTTAAGTAAGAAAGTAAGTTATCATTCAATATCAATAAGGGGGTATTGATATATCAAATAATAAGAAAATTATCACAATTAAATTTGGGATAATAGATAAATTATTCACTTTAATAAATAAAAAATAATAATTTTAATTTGATCAATTTCCTCGTACTCATATAAGTGGGTGATTTTTATCTTTTATTTTTAAATAATTATATTTTATCTTTTACATATTAAAGTGGTTATTTTAGCTTTTGTCTCGTTAAATTCCTCCATTCTAATCACAATCTCTCTTTTTATTAATCACGTACTATTCTTTAAAAGTTTTAAGTCAATTCTTATGTCCTCTTTAGTCACTCAAATAAGAGATCAAATAATCATCACAATCAATCATTTGAGTGATTAAAAGAATAATGTTTAAAGGAACTTATTTTATTAATGTTAATAATCGTATCCTTCAAGTCAAGCGATCCCAGAAAAAAATCATAAGACATAAATTTGAGAGTGAATGAATGTTAGGAAAATATTGCATAAATTTGAGGCTTGAATCTGTGCATATTATGCTCTCAATGCAAAAGGGCAGTCAACAAATTTCTGCACACCACAATAAAAAAGAGAGAAGATATGAAAATAAAAAAGTGTTTGTACTTTAGAATGCAGAAACTAATTCACACCATGCGTATATCATGTTACAATTAGCATCAACTTTCAAACAAAATTATTGGCTAACTAAATCGTTTTGATCCCCTATGAAAAGTAATAGGTTTACAAAACACTGATGTATTAATGTTCTAAAATTACTGCTACGGATTCTGGGACGCGGCTATTACTCGAACACGAACGATTGTTAACAACATTCGTTTTAACGACATCATCGAAGATCCCATAGACAAGTGCAATGCAATGATGCATCATACTCCGTTTTATCCTAATCACTGTATTACTAGAGGCAGGCTTGGCTGTTTTAATACAGAATCAAAGTATGTAAACAGTTCAGCATTTATCTGGTTTTATCGACATGCAAAAAAGGAATGATTTTTGCTGTCATTCCATATGAAATGAAATTGATACAGATTATGGAAAGTATTCGAATTCAAAAACGAGGGAGAAGGAGTACCTTGGATCACAAAGCACCTAAAAGAATTTGGGATATTGCGAGCATCTTTAATTCCTCAAAGGTCACACCAGTCATGATAAACAGCAAAGATCTGAACTGCTTGAAGCACCTCATGACATTGGTCGTCTTAAAGGCCATTGCACGGGCAACGGTTGCTCCACAGAATCAAGAATATATGGAAATTATAATAGATACCTATGCTTGCTCTACAAAATTTATAATATAATTATATAAAAATCACCTATCCATAATCCCCATTGGTATCATATGATGAAAGAGTACAATGCAAGCCCTTTTGGTTGTTATGGTAATCCATGAAAATGGTATCCACAAACCACGTGACTATTGAGATGAATAATAACCACATATCAATTCAGGGGAATCTGAAGAAAGATCACAAAACATAGCTACAACCTTGTATCCTATAAAAGTGGCTGAGGGGTAGATGTTTGAAACTTAGGAATGATATTTTCGAGTCTCCTTAACAACTCATCACATGGGATGCTACTACCATTTGCCTTCTCCTGAGTAAAGCTTGGTACAAGCTTCGCAATGTCATGGCCTTTAGGCAAATCACATACGCACGTTAAGATAGTAGAAGTCAGTTCATCATCGAGAACAACCCCTGCTGCCGCCATCTTCTGAACCAAATCGATTATTTCCTCTGGATTGCCCTCTGTCCTGAAGCCCTTTAGCAACGAATCATAAACAACAGAATGGGGTGGGAAGCCGGCATCTTTCATCTTCTCAAACAAAGTTTTGGCCTCCGTCATCATACCTACTTTTGAAAAGCTATTAATCAAAATGGAATAAGTCAGAGCGTCGAGATGCAGACCCCTATGCTGCATATCAACGAGCAACTCATTTGCAGACTGAACATCCCCTGCTTTTATGGTAGATTCGATCATTATGTTGAAAGAGACGGCATCAGGTTCACAACTACCATTGATCATATCTGAAAACAAAGCTCTAGCTTGCTCCAAACTACTCTCCCTGCATAAGGCTGCCATCAACAAGTTGTAATCAAATGAGGTCGGACTGGGACCCAAGGCTCTCATTTTATTAAAAATACCTTTTGCAATGCTCATACATTTGCATTTGCATAAACCGTTGATGAAAGCACTATAAGTCCTTGAATCTGGGATGTACCCCAACTGTAAGATATGCTTCCAGAATTTCAGAGCTTTCTTAACCTTTCCTTCCTTCAAATAAGCCCCAATTAGCACAGTGTATGGTGCAATGTCAACCGACTTCTCTTGTTTAACCATCTCACGAATCATTTTTTCTGCCTTTTCAAGATGGCCTTCCCTGCACAGCCCTTTGACTAGTGTACAAATAGTCCAAGAATCAGGCTCTATGTTATTTGCTTTTGATACCATGGAATCAAAGAGTTCCATGGCAACTTCAACCTTCCCAACATCACAGAGACCTTTTATTACAGTATTGTAAGTAACAATATCAGGATTCTTTTGATTCTCCACCATCAGTTCCAGAATTGTAAAAGCATCATCAAAGAGTCCTGCCTTGCATAATCCGTCGATTAGAATGTTATATATTGTGTTAGAAGAATCCTCTCCCTTGTCCAGCATGAAATTAAACAATTCCACTGCTTTGTCAACCTTTCCGGCTTGGCAAAGCCCACCAATCATGCCGGCAAACGTAAAAGCATCAGGGCGAATGCCATTTTTTAACATTTCATTAAATAAGCGTTTCACTTCTTTCAGATTCCCCTTTTGGCAGAGACCACGCATCAAGCACGTGTAAGAAACTCTATCCGGAGTAATTCCTTTACCCAACATCTCATTGAAAATCTCATTCCCTCTATCAACATCTCCTTTACTACAAAATCCGTTTATAAGAGTGTCGTAGAAGAAAACATCAGGTTCTAACCCTTTCACTCTCATCTCTTCCAACAACCCCATTACTCCGTCCACCCTATCCTCCACGAAATGAGCATCCATCAGTATATTATACGTTATCAAATTCGGAGCAATATTTGCAGACTCCATTCTCCGCTTTACACTCATAGCTTCGTCTAATCTCCTCTCCCGACAAAACCCTTTCATCACAGTATTAAAGCTAACTTTATCCAGTGACACGGAATTTGAAGCCAATTCACCTAAAAGCACCTCAGCAGCAGCTGCAAATCCAATACGACAAAGACCATTCAACACAACATTCGCAACATATATGTTAATGCTGAAGCCTTGCTTCAACATCAATCCAAATGCTCCTAGCGCCGACTGGGGCTCGGAGAGATGCACCAAGCACTCAACCAAAGCCGATAACGACATATACCGCGGCAAAGCCCCAGCAACCACCATCTTCTTATAAATACTGAAAGCTGATTTGTGCTCCTTTTTCTTTACAAGAGCTTGCAGAAGACGATCACTGCAGAGCCCTGATGGAACGAGACCCATTTCCATAGATTGCTCAAATAGAGAACAAGCATTCTGTAAATTTACATGTGACTTTGGTGCTCTGCATAAAGATGAAATTTTGATTTCCACGCAATCCAAGTCTTGGAGTTTAGTGGAATTAGGGCTCAATTGAGGTTCTGTACCGAAAGGGTTTATGAATGTGAGATTTTGGAATAAAATTGGCTTCGAAAGCTTGTTCCTTTGCATCAATGACAAGGCCATACCTAATTTTATCTATTTGCAGACCACGTTTAACAATTGGGCTATGAAATTTGGGAAAAAGCGTAGCTAGAAGAATAATTAAACAGCAAATAAACATATATGAAGACAATAACTTGTCTGTATACAAAGAGCGATATCACCTGTAGGGGGAAGGGCAGCGACGATGATACCGTAAGAAGAGAGATATGAATAGATTTTGGAAGTGGTGGCGCCACTGCTCTCTCATATTTCTCTTCAATCGTATAATTATTTCTTCAATAACAAAATTGGTACAGAATATATCGAGGGTATAATTTTTAATTATATGTTTAATTATGTTGAGGGACATTTGATATCAACGACTAGGTTTATGTGTAGAGTTTATTATTCATTTAGTTTATAATTATGAGATTGGATAACAATTATCTATACCCATGGAATATATTTAGTGTGCAAATTTACATGTGAAATATTCATGAAATACTGGTGAAAAATCGTCTACTCACCTAATATTAAGCATATTTTTATATATTTATATAAAATTATATATTTTATGGGTAATGTATACCCACTAATAGTGGGTTGATGGATACCCAATGGGTGGTGTGTTACGGGTAACCGATGGGTGACGGGCAACGACGAGTAACATTAATTTACATAGCAATCTCTAATAAAATAATTGTATTTCAACTAACTATCACCAAATCGATCATTCAAAACGATACGTTGGCATGTCTTCGTGTCACAACTACTTGCTTATTAGACTCATTCAAATCCGAATGTTTTGACAACTCCTCCACGTCAACTTGATACCATCAAATGACTTATTGTAGATCAAATCGATCTATCGATATGCTTAACCAGTGCAACTTAGTGCTAAGACTATATGTGACTTTTAACAAACAAGTTCCTAAATTTTCTATTCGAATATATGCACAAGCTTTACCAAATTCAAATATAAACATGACCCGAGTTTGAAGTCGAGATTTAATAAATTGTAACTTCATCGAGTTCAACTCAAATTCGAATAACTTCTTGCTAAGTATCCAATTAAAGTAAGTTCGGATTTGCAAATACTCCCTCCGTCCCACCTCAATTGTCCACTTTCCTTTTGGATCGCAAACCAATACCCACTTTATTCCTCTCACAACTACTCCAACTACTTTCCACCTACTTTTTTACACTCACAGTTTTTGTCCAAAAAGGGAAACAAGACAATTGATATGGGACATCCATAAAAGGAATACATGACAATTCACCCGGGACGGAGGGAGTAGTTCGGTTGAAAGCGATTTGATTAAGGTTGTCATTACTATCACTACTTAAATGGAGAATTAAATTAAAATAACTTTATTACAGAACCACCCCACCTAACACCACCCCCAAATTCTCCATTGTCCCATTCTTACAAACACAGACAAAAGACACATGAAAAGATGTAAAAATGACTTGTGAAGAAAAGAAGCTCTAGTTGGTCTGCTGTTCCTTCACTTAGTCCATCCAACTTTTCCATTTTCATCTTTTTGGAAAGAAGAAAACAAGAAAAAGAAGTTGGGGTTGGGTAATGGGTTGTTCACCCCTCTCCATTGTCATTGTGTAGATCAATGTGGACTGAGCTCGATCCATGTCGACTCAGTGCTGAATCTCAGTTTGCATGTTGACTCGGCACTGAAAAAGGGGTCGAAGAGGCACTCAAATGTCGGCCTCGCTTGCCGCATTTGAACGCCCGCGTAATGTGAACTCGAATTCGGTAAGGCTTTAAGTATTTTTGTCTCTTGGCGTTATCTTTTTTCGCAATTTAAGGGAGTTTATTGCTTTAGCTGAACGGGAAGGAAAATGAGGGTGCAGTTGTTGGATGTTCTTTTTCTAGTCAAGTATATGCCAAAGCGATGCTCGAAATTTGGCTTGGGAATTACTGAGATCGATTTAATTCGTGAAGTATTTGATTTGGAGTTTTTGAAATTCTGGGACGTTGTTTCTTGATGTTTCTCGATGTCTTCTTTGCATGGATTGCAGATTTTCAAGAGCGGGCATCTGCTCATGTCTTCCAAAGGTTAGTATTTCATGCATAACAAGTTAGAGAAAGGTGAAAACGTCGTTCCTTTCCGCCATTTGTTGCAAATGGAGTCATTCGATATCGACAGTTAGCAAGAATTTTCCAATCTTGTGTATGTGCACCGTGTTATTATGGCATGTCTGTAAACTGGAGTTGGACACAGTCATTCTCTCTGTCAGTCTATATTTTCCTTTTCTGGATGTAGGATGTTGCTGAGGAAGGTAAACCGAGAGTGTAGGAAGCTGACTTCGACGACATAAAATATATTTAAGATATGGATCTAATTTAGTATCAAGAAGAACATATGAATTAGATTAGCAACGGATAAGTATCTACTATAGCTGATTATAATTGAAATCTTTTTCGTTATATTCCCTTTGAACCACAATGAAAATAGTACTTTTATAGTATTGCTAGAACCCAATATAAGTCGTGCTAAAATTCAATGCTTTACATAATTGTGACGCTGGTGTGCAATGCAGTTTATGTGCATTATAACTGCGAAGTATCGCAGAAGATATATTTAATTATGCTACATGTTACTCAGTCATCCTTGTAATTATTCATGATATATTAGCTTGCTGTGCTTAATTCAGAATTTGGAGTTTGCAATGTCAACAACTATGATGCCAAGATTTTGTTGAATTTTAATTTAGTGGTTATTCAGCCATTTTCCTGTAGATTAATATTTTATGTTTGGATTTTTTGTCAACACATAGACACAGTCATGCATTTATGTGGAGTTTTCCCCTGACCATAGTCTTACTGATTTGGAGAAATGTCATTTACATTCTCTTAGTAAACTTATCAATGACCTTGTGGAGGTTTAGGGCCTCTAGGCAGATATCTTCCTGTGATTTCTCTTTTTGTCCATTTGCTTTTCCGTTTTCAGTTTTAGTGTTTACATAGAACGATGACTCTGAAATTTCTTGAACTCATTTCGAGAAATCAGAAGTGTAGTGTGGGTTCACTACCTGTATTGGGAGAACCAGCACCAGGAAAAAAATTATTTACTGAAAATTATGAAGAAAGTGAACCTACAATTTTTTTTTTGTTACTTGTATCACGCCCATTACACAGCTGTGATATCTTCCCAAACTATTTAAATAACACGGCACATATCCAGTAGCAAAGCCACATAAAGTTAGACTGTATATTAAAAGCACACACTTGGTGGATGGAGGTGGGGATATACTGGTCAATCTATATAAATATATGTTTGCTATGGCCTATATGATTATTTATTGTAGTAACGAATGGATCACATCACCATAGCTATTACTATTCTTTCCAATTAATACAAGCATGATCTTATATGTTTTTATTGTTGACGTCTTTCTTTCTCTGCCATATAAATTTTTTTTGCAGGGATAGGATGGAAGTTTTGGAAGAAGCGATGGTTCATCCTTACCCGCACCTCTTTGGTTTTCTTCAAAAATGATCCTGTAAGTTCTTTTCAGATTTCCACTTTCCTCATTTATTGTCTTATGTGAGTTAAGAAGCAAGCTCGAATTATGTTACTTTGCTTTGATTTCAGAATTCTATTCTCCTCATTCATTGATGGCTTTTGCCCTATCAATATTATTGAACTTTGCTTTCAATGCAGAGTGAACTTCCACTGCGCGGTGGTGAAGTTAATCTTACATTGGGTGGAATTGATTTGAATAACTCAGGGAGGTACTGAGCAAATGGTCTCACTTATTTTGTCGCTGTTTCTCGTGTTCCCTGCTATGTTATTGATCTCTTCTGATGTGCAGTGTTGTAGTTAGAGAGGACAAGAAATTGCTTACTGTTTTGTTTCCTGATGGGCATGATGGTCGAGCATTTTCTCTTAAGGTGCACAGAAGATGATTCATTTATCGAATGTTATTTTCAATTAGTTGATGGAAGCTTGGTAGATAATCAGCTTCTACCTTATTCCCATCCCAATATTTCAGGCAGAGACTTCTGAGGACTTGTATGAGTGGAAGACAGCCCTTGAGCATGCTCTTGCACAAGCACCAAATGCTGCTCTTGTGATGGGACATACTGGGATATTTAGAAGTGATACAATTGAAGGCTCCTTCCATCAATGTCGGTGCCTACTGTACCTTCCTTGTTATTCAACTACTACCATTTTGGAGCTGTAATGGAGATCCCTTGACCACCATTATAGTATGCCAATGATGTTAATTTGTCCCATATGGATGGCCATTTTAATGAGATTACTTTCTATCCAGGGAGAGATAAACGGCCAATTAAATCTTTGGTTGTCGGACGCCCAATTTTGCTTGCATTGGAATATATAGATGGAGGCCCATCCTTCTTGGAAAAAGCACTTAGATTTCTTGAGAAATATGGTAAGACTTCATTTTGTTTTCTTAAATTGTCAGGATCGTGAAACTGTACAGATTTTTATTCTTTTGCTACTATACCTGCATTTGTGCCGCTATGTTTTGGTTAAAGTATAGTGATTAAGCTAGACTTCTGTTGTATTGCTCTTTACATCTCCCTTTTTCTCAGTTATGCACTTTGTAACCCTATTTCTATTGCCAATCTATTATTTGGTCAGTGAAAACTACAATTCGTAGAGGTTAAGCTGAAAAGAAATAAATAAATGATAGCCATAGATAGACCTTAAATAATTTCAAGCTGGCCTTACTTTGTGGTTGTAAAGGAATTTCAAACGAGCCTTTTGTTACGCAATGATTGAAGCTTGAGATCATAGGAATGTACGCCAAGCTATTTTTAGTCCCAATTTTGTTATTAATGACAATTAGCTCTCACCTTTTAAACTTACTGCATTGACTGAGTATGTTTAGTATGATTAGGTGAGCCCACACTAGAATATTTCATTTATTATTTTATGAAAACAATTCAATTACTAGGCATAAGTTTTTTTTGTTTTTATTTATCTTGAGGGTTTATTCTGATATGATGTAAATTGCATCACATAGGAATTAAAATAGAAGGAATTCTTCGGCAGTCTGCAGATGTTGAAGAAGTGGAACGAAGAGTTCAAGAATATGAACAAGGTTTTTTCTTCATTCATGTTCGTGCGATTGAGGAGATTTATTTCCTTTCTTTGCTCTTACAAATGCAATGAAACAAATGCTCTGTTTGAAAATAATTCTGATAGAGGGTAATTAGTTCGGATTAGTTTTTCTATTCCCACTTGTCAGTTTCTGAACTATGTACTTAACAGTATTTCTGAAAAATAAAAGCTTTGTCGGCTGTATTTCGTTTCTAGTTAATGCTGGTAAAGAGACTCAGAATCATAGAGTAGGAAACCAGATATTCTGAACATATTTTCAATTTTTAAATCAGTTGACAAGTTATTGCCCTTCCTCTAGATGTAAGATGATGTGCAGGTTCAAAGTAAATTGAAGCCTTCTTAGTAGAAAACTGTAAGTCTCCTAGTAGAGTCGCATAACATAAAAATTATATTTTACCTGCGTTTGCATCCTTGTCTAGTTCTCAACTTGAGTAAATCTCCATTAATTAATATGACATGCATACCAACTGGAAGGCTGCTTGATTGTAGGCAAGAATGAATTTGGACCAGATGAGGATGCACATGTCATTGGTGACTGTGTCAAGGTTTGGTTGCCGATTTGGTATATACTTCAATTTATACTTTATTTAACTGATAGTTTCTGAAGTTAGGTCTTCTTCAGCATGTTCTCAGGGAACTACCTTCATCTCCTGTTCCTGCATCCTGCTGCATTGCTTTATTGGAAGCCTATAGTAAGTTCTGCTATCTTATGTAAAATTTCTGCCAAAACGTTCTTCGGTTTGTCGACTGTGTCTGATGTGTTTTCTTGTCATGGTTTCTGGTGTTTTCAATAACTTGATTTCCTTATGGCTTTCTTATAAAAGAAATCGACCGCAAGGAGGCACGGGTGAATGCAATGCAAAATGCTATATTGGAAATGTTTCCTGAACCCAATAGGCGCCTCTTGCAGAGGTATGATGCTGCACCATCTGCCCAAGTTTATGCACACAACACACTCAAGCAATGAGTATTTCTAGGCGTTTTAACTTCATTTTTCTCTTCTATTTTGTACTTTGGAATGCGAATCATATTTCTGTCAATGATCTTTTCCTACACCTTTCTGCTAGTGAAAATTCCAGTTATTTTATCAGGAGAGCTTCAAAATTTACAGTAAATCTAACTAACAGTAAACACATTGTACTGTTTAACAAGGTAAAGGCTAATGATTTGGTGATAAGATACTCTCTTGATTATAAAAAGCTTGTACAAAGGTCTGTTGTACATATAAAACATTTTGATCATCCAAGTGATTTGGAGATGGTGACTTTGTCAACATATAGCCAAGATGACTGCATACCCTTGATGTGCATTTTATATTGAACTTCATTTAACTTAATATAAGTTAGTGTAATATTTGGATATTCTTAATAGAGTCAAGAGAGATAATATCACAAATATAACAAATGAGAGATAAATGAACCGAATGACTCCACTCAGGTAGCTCCGTTAATCCTTCAGTTCATCCAAGCTACTAACACTTGATGATGCCTCTTAAACTTCTTGAGGGTTCATCTCCTCCTCAAGCAATAATCTTCTCGGGCTCGATATCAACTCATATCGGCCCAATTTGGGCGGCAATGTGCACCACATATTGTGGACCAGTCACAACTTTCTCTAGGATACATGGAACAAATTCACGAAATGAACTCGAGAATATGGTGGGAAGCGCAGCTGCTATGCAGTAACTTCCAACTTCCCAATAACATTTAAGAACTCAACATTATGATGGGCCAAAATGTATCATTAAGCTGTTGGATATGCAAGTGATGCCAAATTCTCTAGATTCAAGACACTGCCCAAACTATCATAAACTGTTGCATTAGCTACTCTAGACTTCCCGCGCACTATTAAAATGGCACACTAGAATAACTAATGAAAAATAACAAATTTATACCACCGAACAAAAGACTTGCATGCTACACACAACTCACGTGTCTTTAAGTGCTACTCACTCCGTCCACAAAAAACTTGCACATTTAGGTTATGCACGGCTTTTAACAAATGATTTGAATATGTTGTGATTGGAATGAGGGTCTCACACTATTTATGAATTAAATATGTGCATGTGAGTTAAAAAAAGTTAGTGATTGGTTAGTAAATGAAGTAAATATGTTATGAATGGAATGATGGTCCCACATTATTTATAGTTAAATATGTAATGTGATTAATTAGAAAGTCAGTGGTGGGTCCAACAATATGTGTATAATTATTAAAAATAGAAGTGTACAAGTTTTTTGTGGACGGAGGGAGTATTTGGTTCCTGCTTTGTGACCTCGGTCATCTTGTCTTGCTTTCCACAAACTGATACACTTTAATGTTATCATTCCATGCATGCTCTTCTGGAAAGTAAGCATGGGTATACTAGGAGACACGGGCGGAGCCAGGCCCCCGAAGGTGGGAGGGGCAAAATCGTTGCCCCTTTTTTTAAAAAATTTTGGTGGGGCAAGATGTTAATAATTTTATGAATTTATACATAAAATTGTTAAATTTTAGCACAACTAATAGCTAGTAAAAATATTTGAGGTGGGGCAACAGCCCCACCATGGCAAAGGGTGGCTCCGCCACTGAGGATACAACAGAAGTCTGAAGCCTCCAATTTGTATTCTATTAACAAGAAGCTCATTATTTGTGAAGTCTCTTTACTTTCCTGCTGTAGACTGTCTAGAACTCCTCTACTTGGAAGATAGGCTCCAAAGACAGAAAAATCAAGTGGCAATATAACAAATATTTTAATTTTAGATAGTTGAAAAATCTTTTTTGAAAAGCATCATCCATTGTCCAGAGTCAATATTTCAGCGCATCAGGTGATATACTGTTTATACATATTGGATATTGAATCTGTGAATGAGGGACAGAGAGAGACCTTGAAGTATGAATAATCCGGATAAATGGAACATAACTCATCTAGGTCTTTCTCTCATATGCTTTGACTATTTTAACAGAGTAATGTGATAGAACAGCAGCAACAAAGAAGGGAACTCAGCGGATTAGTTACCATATTTTTAGTATTTCCATTATTTGAATTAGTTAGTTCCAATAATTAAGTACTTAGTTTAGTTGAATTAGTTAGGACTTAGGGTTTTTATTATTAGTATTTATAGGTCATTATTAGAGTCTAGAAATCAGATTGGAATTATTATTTGTATGGGCTTGCTTGGGTGGAACTTCGGTTCCGAGTTTCTCTATCTTTTATTTTATAAATTCCGTTTGATCATTCCCCATATTCGTTCTTAGCGACTTACTCTCTGTTATAATGAGATGACTCTATTATCTGCTTCTTATGTGATGTATAATTGTGTGTATGTCTGAGTTTCTGTGTCTAAGAGAGAGAGACATTATTGTATTATTGTAATAAGACTATGTGAAGCAGGATCGGCATTTATTCATTGGAATGTCAAGAAATTTTCTGCTATTGCACTATCTAAAGTTGATGTATTTCTTCATTCTCATATCAATCTTGTTGCTTGCAGAATTCTCAAAATGATGCATACAATTTCTTCACATGCTTCCGAAAATCGGATGACTCTATCTGCAGTTGCTGCTTGTATGGCTCCATTGCTCTTGCGTCCACTTTTAGCTGGTGAATGTGAAGTAGAGGATGATTATGATACTAACGGAGATAACACCACCCATCTTCTTGCTGCTGCTAATGCAGCAAATAATGCCCAGGCAATTATAACAACGCTGCTGGAGGAATATGAGAATATTTTTGATGTATGTTTTAAATCATTGCTACTTTTAGCATTGATTGACTTCCTTAGCTGAAGTTTTAACTCTATCTATGCTATATATTTTGTAATATGGAAAAATGTCTCTTTTCTCTTCATTCCCCTTCTGTCTCTAAAACTCAGGTGTGTTGTCAATCTGGTGACATTGACTTTAACGCAAATCCAGTCAGATGTTGATATCTTCAATTTATGTGTTCTTGATTGGTTTTGTAAAGTCATCTCATGCTGGGAATGCTGATGATCGGCTGTATTAAAAAAGTGTACAATGAGGATTTATGTGTGGCCATTACACATGAAAAACTCTTCTACATTGTACAGTATGAAATGTATATAAAAGTCCTTATCATAACAGTAACTGTTAATAGTATCTTAAAATAAGTAAATAAAATAGATTATGATTGTTTTTTTTCCCAATATGTTGGCTTACAACAGATCTGGTTCTGCTTTTGAGGGTGGGCAGTACTGTTATCATTTGCTTGCTCTATATGCTATATGCATGATATATCATTTTCTCGGGTACTTTGTTGAAGAATTCACTTTGATGTCCTTTCAGGATGATAGTCTGAACAGATGTTCAATGTCTGCGGAATCTCAAACTGATACTAGTGAAAGTGAAGATTCAAGTGATGATGAACATCCAGATTTAAAAGTCAATGGCTATCATGATGCTGAAAATGAAATTGATCCTGAAGCTGATTATGATTGTGAACGTAGACAGAGTGGAAAGTTAAGTGAAAGCAGTGGCTATGCTGCCAGTGATCTGTATGACTACAAGGTTTCTCTCTCTCTCTCTTGTCACGTGCCCTCTGCCTCCACCTCTAGTCCAGCATGCTGTTATATTTTCTTTTTCTACTAAAAGGAGCATGGTATCATATTGTTTGCATCTTAAAAGTTCAAAGCACCGCCTTTTTAGTATTCATATGGTTATTAATCTATTTTTTAAAGTACGAATCCTGGGTTACGCTATCATATATTCTTTTTTTCCTGGAAGGAGTATGGCATCATATTGTTCAGCATGTTTGCATTCTTAGAGTTCAAACCACTGCCTTTTCAGTATTCATATGATTATTAATATGTTTTTTAGTACCAATCCTGGTTATGAAGTCTTGCTTAAGTTATGTCTTGCCTTGCAAACAAGACTGTGCCACATTAAAAACACCCAAATGCATAATAACCACTAATAATGCTGCTGCTCACTGTTACTTCTAAGTTATATCATTGAATTTGTTGGCAAACATAAACTTTCAAATACTGTAAATTGATGCAAAAAGGATGTATTCAAATTGTAGTATGGGGAGATTCACAATTTCAGTTCCCTGCATGGAATGCGTTTTAAAAACTCGGTTATTCATAGATTAAAAATATTAATATGGTCGAGTAGTAACTACAGATAGAAAGTGATAACATTAGTTATGAATGATGATTTCTTGAATGGGATAAAGTAATGGACTGAAGTTTTGCTGAAATGTAAACCACCATATTATGTAAGTATGCTTTTAGCTGGTATTGCCACTAACTAATCTATAGCCAAAGCTAAGCTGTAATTGTTCGAGAAATAACTCATGGAGGGAGAGAGATCGTATGCCTACAGTTATTATTTAAAATGCTAACTCCATGAGACTGTATTTTGTGTTCAATTAATCAAAAGAGCTTAGGTTTTAAAACATGTTTGATAACAAACTTAAGCCATGCCAGAATAATTTTAGCAACCCTGCTCTTCTCTTGTTTGGCATTTCTTAGGAAAAGATAACAATATTAAAAGATGGAGTGGGTACTCGCAAGGTCTTACTTGTGGTACTAACTTGTATAATACTTTAATATAGTTGGAGTTAACCTAACATTGAATCTGATCTTGTCTTCCTCCAGTGGTACATTACTAACTTGTATAATTACTTTACGAATGAACAATGGGTTTTACTTGCAATAAAAAAGTTGATTGCTTCTAATTTGTTCCCAAATAAACTGTAGTTGTATAAACCTCAGGATTATCTAAAAATTTACATGGCTTGCTGATTCATGATATTATGATTGGTGCATTTTTGTGGAACTGCTTGCTATATGTGCTTTTAATGAATATTTATTATCAGGCCACCAGGAACAATGTTTCAGATAATGGATCTCCCTTGCATAATCGTGCTTTAGCAACACTAAATGCAGAATTGGACTCTAGACCTCTTGCTGATTCTGGTTTTTCAGTTGAGCGACTTGATCACCAGAGTACATCACATGAAAATATGATGGATGCTTCTTCTGATATACATAAAAATGAATCACCACGATCTGTAGGAGATATTTTGTCTTCTATGGATCAAGAGCTACATCAATCTACACCTGAGCATGACCTGCTAGCTGATAAGCCACTGCACAAACTTTCCAGTCTCAATGCCAAGAAGTCAATGTTCTGGGGGAGAAAAAATGTAAGTTTTTTCTTCTATGATGTAAGGGAATCATTGAGACTAAATAACTAGGGTGGACAGTGGGTTGGTGGATGGATTTTAATTTCATTAGGGATGTAACAATTATCTGAAAAATCGCAAACTAAGTTCAGATTAATGTTTGGTGTACTTCATACCTAATGAAAATTCCACCCTAACATGTTCTAAATTATCCCTACTATTTAACCCTGCACAAACAGTATCAGCACCACTCATAACATAATGGATAGATGCAATGGACATGGTATTCTTATTCTTTCAGTCCCGCATACTTGTTTGCTCAACTGAACAATTACCTTACTTTTGGAGTTATGTTTTCTGAGCAACGCTTTCTTGCTGAACAATTTTCTTTTCCATTATGACGATTTGTAGAAGCTGAAAATAGAATTGCACTTCACCCTTTTGCTCTTGTTATAATCATGTATTGTAATCTGAATTAACAGAGTAACGATGGGTCGATTGATCATATTTTTTATGCACTAAAGTTCACCAATGTTGTCTACGTAATAGAGATATCTGGAATTTGTTGTTAATATACATACAAATATAATTGTTTGTCATTCTAAGCATGAGTTTTGATAAATTGCCTTTATCCATCTGTGTAAATTTGCTAAATCTAAGTTTCCAATTAATCAATTGGAGTTGAGACTGTTCATTTTTTATTCTTCAGGATAGAAAAACTCACTCAACGGAGTCATTTAGTTCTTCTGGCGAGGAAGAGTAAGCTTTTTCTCTTTATTTAGTTTGTTTGTACCAAACAACTTGTTTTAGGTGGCTTTTGGGTGGTTGGATCTGAGTGGGTTTTTAAAAACATGATGTTACTGATACTTATGTTCCTCTGCATTGTTAGTCTTTTCCCTCTTAATGTTAATTGACTTTGTGGAGAAAAAATTTAGTGGCTATATGGTTTTTGGATTGAGTGGTCAAATTATTGATTTATCTTCTTACCAGGTGTTTGTGTTGTTTTCACTTATCGTGTATTTGGCATATATTTTACATCCCCTGCATCACAGGGATTGCGTACATTTAAAATAGAAAGATGCATTGCAATTCGAATTTCATACTGGCTACAGGTTGTAGCATCTGAAGGGAAAGAAATGCTCTTTTGCATATATTCTCTTTCAAAAACCAAAATATTTTGTTTTCTGCTGCTAAAATATGGATCTTGACTTTATATTACAAACACCTCTTTGAAGAGTTAATTATTGACTCTTTATTCCCTCGTTTTAATTTTAATGCTCACTAAGTTTCTGTCTAAACGTGAAGAGTTAATTATTGACTCTTTATTCCCCCGTTTGCAAAATGGGAGGGACACTCCACGATAAATCATTGTTGCTGATGCTTGCAAACTTCATTTATTTTTTTATTTGTATGTATTAGCAGTTAGCTGTCATGTTAAAGCTCGGTACTTTTTGTATTGTTTTGTAGGCTTGCCATCCAGAGACTGGAAACTGCAAAGAATGATTTGCATCAGAGGATTGCAAAAGAGGTAATTACTAGCTTTGGAGATTGTGTTTCATATAATGACTCTAGATACTGTTTGGTTATAGGGTCCGGTTTACTCTATGTTAGGCAAAAGGAAATGCAATTCTACAAGCTAGCTTGGAGAGAAGAAAGCAAGCTTTGCATGAGCGCAGGTTGGCACTTGAACAAGATGTGAGTTTTTTCGCTATTATTTTTTTCTTCTTCTCTTAGACTTCAACCTTTTACTTTATATGATCCATAACATATCCAGCATTTATAAGCTTGTTGACATGATATTTACCTAAGTAAACTTTATTATTCAAGATTTTTGCGAGATAATTCTTCTTCTACTTGATATCTACAGTATTACATATGTTAATCATGTATCATTTCTTAAAAGACAATAGGCCCCCTAGAGTAATTATGTTTTTCCATACCCAATTCTATAAATACATTGACTGGACATCTTTCGATAAACTAGTTATTGGTGAACTATGAACTATAATGAAAAATCTGGTTCTTGCTGTAGTATATAATTTAGTCATAGTTATCTAATTTTCTCGTGGAACATACGAGCTATTCCTACTTGCCACTTGATCACTTCTACTTAATTTTTCGGGCATACAAGCACGTTTTCTTTCGGCATTTTACATTCTGTTGAAAAAACTGGTCTGGTATGCGTTGTTTATTTTTCATTTTCCTTTTCTGGTAGGTAGCAAGGCTGCAAGAACAGTTGCAGGCTGAGAGAGATTTACGAGCCGCTCTTGAAGTTGGCTTAAGCATGTCTTCTGGCCAGTTTTCTGGCAACCATGGCATGGATTCAAAGGTCTGTGTCAATTCCTGTGTCTCTGAGTTTATAGATAGTCTAGATGCTAAAAAGGTTGTCCCCTGTAAAGACAAGGGCTGAGCTTGAGGAAATAGCTCTCGCTGAGGCAGATGTAGCCAGATTGAAGCAGAAAGTTGCTGAGCTTCACCATCAGCTAAACCAACAGCGTCAGCGTCACTTTGGCTCTCTTCCAGATGTAAATGACTGTTATCAACATGCTCCAACTCAAAGTTTGCCGCAGTGAGTCAATATCCTATTGTATCACTATTGATATGTTTATGATCTCAGACCACTAAAATTCTGATATTATATCTTCTTGATTTTTTGGGGGAAAAATGAGAACTAAGAAGGGATTAGTAGGGAAATTTACTTGAACGTCTTTTACTATTCAAATGAAATCCAAACCTTTCAGATCGTTACTCAATGCAGAAAATATATGGAACAAGATTTTGACACAACGCTTGCAGTTATTAACTATGAACGGATACAAAGGACCCAGGTGACTGCTGCTTTTCCTTAATAGCTTTCAGTGTTCTTCTTTACTGGTTTGTTACTTCTTAAGGTTTTATTTTTTTCATCAGTATGCACTTCCATCTCATGCTTGTTTTCTTTTGGTTCAACTTCTTTGCCAGTAGTATCTTCTCTCTTTTGATATTTAGTTTTGTCGGCCTGCCACACCTTTAGTAAATTTCCATTTGATTATAGTGTCAACCAGCAAAACTTTCCTGACCAAAAATGAATAAAAATCACGATTCATTGTCCGGCCTAATCACTGCATTTTTTGAAGAAATGTTATGCACTCCATTTAAAACTTTCAAGCTTCCTGCCTTGATGGTCTGCCATGTGATATCAACTCCAAAAGTTTCATAATATGGGGTCTCTGGTCAGATCGTTACGTTTGAACTTTTCTTTACGTTTACCAGACTAATATTTCAGTTGTATGATGTGAATCCCAAATATATTAGCCATATTCACTCCCTCGTGCTGCTTCATTTTCAAATTATCTGCAGGAATTGTCAGGGGCAGACCTGGGAAATATCACAGGACAATTGTCAACATCAAGCATCAGTAATAAGCAAGCATCTTGGAAGCAATTTGTGGAATCGACAAACACGATAGATTCTATAAACAGCGAGGCATCCACAAGCTTATCGACCAAAAATCTCTATGCTACTGATTCTGCATCTCTACCATCTACTATGCCTGCGGTAAGCATAAATCTCTTATGAAAATTTCCTTTTGTATTTTGACCATTGGAGAAGCAAAAAGTAAGATCTTAGAAACAATTAGAGATAATTCAGTGTTATTCACTTGTCTCCAAACAATCCAAGGTTTATGGAGATAACATAAAAGGTTCTCAGCAATTTGCATATATTTTACAAGATAGAAAAAGATAAAACTTTATACATCTACGAGTTCAAAAAACCAGGAGAGTTTCCGATTCCGAGTATCACGGACTACATGAGTAATTCAATTCTCTTTATGACATTCACAATCTTCAGAATTTTTCCTTAGCATTCAAAGACTGATAATTGGATACATTAACTACAACACTTCCATTTTCTTCATATAGGTTGTGGAATATCCTCAAAATCCATCAGCAGCAACAGCAGCATCCTCAACCTTGGTAGAATTGACAACGCGTCTCGACTTCTTCAAGGAAAGAAGATCACAGCTGATGGAACAACTCCACAAACTGGATCTGAACTATGGATCAATGCCTCCGGATTTTGTGTATAAACTTTCTTCTCCTCCTTGGAACTAATTATTCTTGCTTCTGACATGTATCAGAGAGTAAAGTATCAGCTTCTTTTTCTCTTGTACATTCTCTATGCTCCAAAGCAAATAGGTTGCTTGTTTCACAACATTGTACCTAAAGCCCTCTCCCTTCTTTAGGTATATATGTGTTTTTCTTTCTGAGTATGTAATTAGCATCACCTGTGAAATTCTGGTTTCTGATATTTGCTTTGCTCTACTTCTAAAGACTAATAGAACTACTACTGTCTGTTGATGTTGATCTTTGAGGTTTACAGATTTATACTTGGATTGAACTTGGTGCCATACACAGCTTTTATTGTAGTTTGCTGGCCTGCATTTCTTTTTTTATGCAAGCTATTAGGGGTAGATTGGTTGATCATGATTTAATCAATTTATTCATATAGTTGTATATATATTGCGGAGTAAATTCAGTAATTATGTATTTGGTTTAATTTGGTGTCAAAAATTGAATTTTATAGGCTATGAATATGATTTCTAAATGTTATTTGAACCTGAAAATTCTAAAATATACAGCTCGACTCAAAAACACTACATGGCTTGATTAAGGGTAATTTTAAATATAGCCCCAAAATCTCTTTTCATAGTCCTCAATTTAAAATAATACAATTATATCCTTGTAGTCTCAAATTTTAGACTATAGTATACATAAAAAAAAAAAATTTGTTTTCTTAGCCTCTAGGTTAAGAATTTGAAATTGAGGACTTGAGCATTTCTCAATCCTGACTAATATCCCGACGGAATTCGTGATCTCAAGTTTCGAAATTTTTGCTATCGAAATGAGACTCACACTTAATTTTTGGAAAATTTTGGGATTTAGGAATTAGGAGTTTTGAATCCCGACCGAAACTATCATAATTTTTCAAAATAAATTTCAATTATAAATTATATTTTGAAATTAAATTTAATTTTATAGATTTGAAATTTTTTGGTCACGTTCTAGACATTTGAAAATTTTGCACCTAGAACCGGTATTAAAATTTTTTATCATTTCAGAACACGAAAGTCCCAAATTTTCGAACAAGATGGGAACCGAAATCCTAAAATTGATAAATTTAAAATTTGGATTTAAAAATGGGTACTTAGTCCCGACACCTAATAAATATTCTCATCCCTACGCACGAGTATTTATATTTCAAATTGTTCTCAAAAAATAAAAATTACTAATATTTAGCTTCGAGTATAATATTCAAATTATTCTAAAAAAAATTGATACTTAATTTTATAAACTTGTAAATATAGACATATATAGCCGGCTAGCCTCTTTGCATATGTGAATTGAAAAATTAATTTAATACTATGGAATTTGAGGACATAATGGTGCATTTATTATTAGGATGGCTATATTAAGAGATTTGGGATTATGTTTAAAATTACCCATTGATTAATCTAATACCTAATCCCAGCATGCTAGTTTTGATTGGTCTAAAATCAATGTGTCATGGATTTAAAAACTGAATGCATCATTGATAAAGGAAAAAAAAAAAAAGTTTTAGTTTATATAGAGATGAGAGTGTGAGTAAAATTGTTACTCATTTTAATTTGATACTTGTATAAATGAATAGTTTGATTTGAGATTTATTATTTACTATTTTCGTCTCATCTTAAATATTTCATTTCATTATTATAACATGAAAAGTTTTCTAACATGCTCTGCTCCCACCTAAAATATATACATTATGCAAAATGACTTTTATTCATTATCAATAATTCATTTATCCAAGCCAAGCCTAGTGGTAGTGGGTGGGGCCCTTCTTCTTCTTCTTCTTCTTTGTGTGGTGGAATGAAACCTTACAATTTCACTCACAAATCAATTTCCAGAATTTTCTTATTCTCTCCTCTGCATCTCTCTCTCACGCAAACAAACAGACTCAATTGGCGGTTTGGTCTGGTCTGGTCGTTGAGAGGAGCTGCACCTGGTGATCGATCGCCTAAGCTTCTCATGGCAATGTCCAGGTTCCACCTTTTTTGTCCTTGCCTCTTCTCTTGTCTCCAAACTCATCTTCTTGTTCTAGCGACCTATCAATTCAGTCCTGCTGCTTCGCTTCCTTTCACGTTAAAAATTCAATTTTTAAACAACTCTGGATTTGGGGTTTCTGCTTCGTTGTTATATACTCGTATTTCAGGGTTGATGATTTCGTTTAGTTTATGTATTTATTAATTTGTGATGGAGTACCGTGCTTGTTTTGTGCGTCTTGAGGTAGGAAGGGGAAATTCTCGTACCTGCTGTAAGAGTTAAGTATAGTGGTCAAATTGAAAAACTCACGAGTCACAAGCAGAGGAATTAAGAGAAGAACATTGGGGTTTTGGCAAATGTAAAGCATATTTTTGATATACAAATAGTTTGAGGCTTTTATGTTGGAGGCCATTTTACTAGAACTTAAGGTGGAATATGGATTTACTTTACCATGACTTTTCAACATGCATGCAAATGCATATAAAAATTGTGTTGTGGACAGAAATAGATGTGGAGTTGCTGTTTGGTACTCTGATTGAGGGTTGTGGTCGAAACACGCATACAATATTGAGGTGAATCAAGAAAAAGTTTATTGGCTTGGTTAGTGTCCTAACTCCAATTCTTCCTGATGGTCAGCCATGTAGGGGACTGCTGTAAGAGAAATAAACAAAAGAAAACATAGATAAGATTGGAAAATTATGGTACTTTGGTTCCTGTCCTGTTTGATGTTCAGTCCACCTCTGTTTCTCCTATATAAATTGAAGCCTTGAAAATATTTCAAACGTTGTATAGTATACAGAATCTTGTGACTTTCACGTGATGCTATCTGTTGACAAGGCTGGGTTTGAAACTTTAACATGTTTTTCTCCTCATAAGAGGTCGACCACTGACATTTTTTTCTTTTGTCTTTTTGGTTTCTAACATATGAAAACTCAATTGCGAACATTACATGATCTAAAGTTGGTTCTTCAAGTATAGAATATGGATAATGTTAGGTGTTGTAAATTTTGAGAGCTTGATTGTTCATGTATAAAAGTTGTTCCTGGCGTCATTAATATAAACTTATTTTGATTTTTCATTTGACAAGTAAATGGCATTTATAAAACTTTTGATTCATGGTTTAGCTTGGGATGCTCATCATTTTTTCCCTAGTAGATCTAAAGCTATGCAATGCCTTACTGCAAAAATAATTTTATGAAGCACCCATGCTTCCATGAAATCTCCTAAAGCATGAGCTATATTCAGCAAGGAAGGTCTGCAAATGCTGAGAAGAATTTGGAATGTGAACTTTACATGATCTAGTGTTTTAAATTTGTTTGAACCCATTAAAACTGAATATGTTGCATCTCATCTACTTAAGTTTGCACACAAGGTTTTGAAATCAGATTGTTTGAGTAATTCATGTACACATTATTTTCCTAGTGTCAATTAAAGCATATATTTCTCTTAAGCTGAATTGCTGATTATTTTCTCCTGTTTGTTCCAAGTATTTGACTATTAAAGAACACTTTGATCAGTGCAGGCAGTTGAAACGAGTATGCTCTTGATATCTTCCGTCTAGATGAATTTCAAATTTCACAGTTATATTCCTTGGATTGGATCCCATCCAAATAAGGATTTATCATCACCTATCACGTACACCAATACCCTATTGGAGGCACCTCAAGAGAAGGGTAACGAATCCAGGTCCTGGAAATGGTCTGTTTTAGCATTTATTCCTTGGGCTATGAGAGTCACAGATATAATTCAGATGCCAAAAACTGTAAATAAAGGACTAAAGAAGCGCGGGCAGCCTCGTGCAAGCATTGAATCATTTTCTCAATATTCCAGCATACGCTTTAGGCCCTATGTTTCAAGGGTTCCATGGCATACGGGTCCAAGAGGTTTTCTTTCACAATTATTTCCACGATACGGGAACTACTGCGGGCCAAACTGGTCGAGTGGAAAAGATAACGGATCTCCTATCTGGGACAAACGGCCGATTGATTGGTTGGACTTCTGCTGCTACTGCCATGACATAGGATATGACAGTCATGATCAGGCTGAGCTTCTGAAGGCAGACCTAGCATTCTTGGAGTGCTTGGAGAGGCCGAACATGAGCACAAAAGGGGATCCTCAAGTTGCTCTTATGTACAAGCTTATGTGCACTTCAGGTAATAACAATACACAAACACCTACAAGTCATAACGAGTGAATGTAATTAAATGTAAATCTCGTGGGTGTTGTTGCAGGGCTGAGGAATGTGTTGATACCGTACAGGACGCAGCTAGTGAGGTTGCAATATGCAAAGCTATTCCTTCAGCCGACGTGGCTGAGCAATATAAAATGGAATGGATGGAAACCTCCTGCTATGAATGAGTAAAAAAGGTGAGATTGTGAAGATGATGTAGTTGTAGATGTATGCTCTATACCCTTCACTATTTGTACTCACTCTACTATATTTGTCTCCACCAGACTGTTAACTCTGCTAGTCTTGTAAATAATGTAATATAGTACGCCTTATTCATTCTGCCGTTCATTTTTTATTGCTATAATAATTATAACTATTAGTAGTAGTAGATGACGACGACGACGTAGACGGTAGACTAGTAGTGGTAGAGGGGGGAAGGGTTACCTGTTCAATATATTATCATAATCTTTTGCTGAACTTAGAGTTACATCATGAGTTTTTCATTAAGCAAAAGAATACATAACTCGTTGTGCCACAAAATTGATATCCCTACAAACATGCTTGATCCTAAATTGATTATTTATCTGAGATTAATCTGCAACTATCTATCATCGCTCCAAATTTAAGATCTATCCCTAATCTGATGGCCCAGTCATCAAATTGATGACTTAAACGATACAAAGAAAGAAGACAGATACCTTATAATAAGTATCGTCTTAGCTGGAGATAAAGTCTGCTACATCTAGCTCATAGAGGATGCAATGACTCATATTAGCTACTTGTGCCTTTCCTTTCTTTTTCTACGTGAGGTAGGAAGATAAGAGTAAGAAAGATAAGAGTAAGAAGAGAAGGGCTAGGTCCCAGCCTATTTCAAAACATAATAAAATGAAGGTGGAAAAGGGCAAGAGGACGTAGAAATATGAGGAAGAAGAAGGAAAGTCTAAAAGAAAGGCAGAAAGGAAGAAGTCATTTAAGTTAAGAGATGTTTCTTACATATCTCAAACAGTGGGCTAGAAAATTACTCATGCTTATAAGGTGACCAAAACAATTTGTTTCCTATAAAAACATCAATAGAAAGACATACATGATACATAGTAATAGATGAAGAAACATGGAAAATATTACAGGTCAACATCAGTAATTAAAATTCAAGCATATGATGGCTATTGGCTACCACCAATTCCCCTCCCTGCACCAACATCTAAAAATAAATCTATTTGCTATATTAAACCATTCTTTATTTTTCTTGGTTTTCCAAAGATTCAAGACTCAAAATCTATTTCAGCATAATTTTAGAAAAAGGCTCTGCTGCCATAGAACACCCTGCAACTATCTTTCTTCTTCTTCATCTCCTCCATTTTCTCATCTGAATTGCTCTGGATCACATCTCCCTCAAGCTCTGCTCCTCCTCCCATGGGAAGCTTCATCTTCGCAAGGGACTCTGTAAACTGCTGCATGCTTCTCATGTACATCTCCACTATTTGCTGCTGCATTTCCGCTTCCTTATCCTCATTCTCCTCCACACATTCCTTACTCTTCGTCGAGGCCTCCGTACAAGGCTTCGACGAAGATGAAGCATTGTCGTTGGAGAAATCTCCAAAGACAAGGCCCTTCTTCTCCATTGAGTCCGCAGAGTTCCGATCATCACTCAAGCTAGTCATGGTGGAGTAAACTGAGCCGGCCGCGCACTCATCTGAGGAGTTCGCAGCCGCCATCTCATAGTCCTCGACCGTTGGTGGTGCAGCACCGAGGTGGAGGAACGAGCCGTCGGGCTTCTCCGGCCATGGTTTCAACGGGGCCGCATTCTCAGCGAAGTATTCCGACACCATCCGCTGATTCTGATCGACGACGTTGATGTCGGGAAACTCGAGCCTGCAGTAGTCATCTGAGATTTCCTTATCCAAGAGAAGGGGATCAGCAAAAGAAGCAGAAGCAGGGGTGGGAATGGGATTGGTGGGAGCTTTAGCATTCAAGAAAAGTGAGAGTTTAATGGTGCCAGCTGGGGAGTGAAACAAGTCAGTGGAGGAGAGGTGGAAGTCTTGAGTGAGCCTTCCTTTACCAGAAATGGAGGAAACTGGGACCAACACAAATCCAAGGAGCTGATCATCCATGAAGTTCTTGGCCCGGCTCATCATCCATATCTCGCATTTCAGGACAGCGTCGGGCGCGTTGATCTTCACCATCAAGTCGTCGTTAAAGTCGGGGTTCTTGCCCCCACCACTTACGACCCTAGTGGCAACGGTATCATCAGGGTTGTAGGTGAGGGAGAATTTTGCATACACGTCTTGCTTCTCGTATATGCAGATGTTGTGGATGTTCCGAGCATGATGGACATGGATTTCCAGGATCCCCGAGTAGGAGGCTTCATCACCAGATTCCGGGTTGTAGATGAATCGACCAGCCTCATTCAAGGGCTCCTCCATGTTCATACGTCTGATCGGTGGCCGGAGATCAAGAACAAGGAAAACAAGCTATCACAAGTCAACCACAAAATGATTAGGAACTACAACTGTTAAGGGAGAACACATCAAGATAGCTAGGAACATAACTTGGAGAGTGATTGTGATAGAAAGAAAGAGAGAGGAGAAGTGGAAGTCTGGAGTAGGTGAGAAAAATATAGAATGATGATGTGAGTCTAGAAACTTTGTTTGGTAGAGAGATATCTGGCTTTGCTTGAGAATGCAGCTTAATTCCACTTAGCTGCGACGAAAACTTGCTCCACTAAAGGCAATGGAGGCCCCATCTTTCATTATTCATTACCACCTTTCTCTCCCAAACTTCAAAGGCCATAATTTCCCATTACACACACATCATCCCCACTATCCCAACATCTCTAATGTTTTTACTTCGCATGCGAGGCCACAATTCCTACACGCATGCCTTTTCATCACTACAGATTCCCTATTCAAAACCAAAATATCATAAGCTAAGCAGATTTAGTAAAAACAAGAATCTGGCGAAAAGGAATCTAACATTAGAACTAGCCTACATGCATAAAATGTACATCTCTAAAAGCAGCAGCAACTAAATTTAAGTTGGAAGGCAACAATAACAGTAACCAACACCGAAAGAGCCGGTTTCGTCACATCCAGCATCTAGCAAATCTTTATTTGACAACACAAGGTTGCGCCAAAAAGATTGGTTGAAACTTCGGCACATCAATCTGCAGGTCTACTTACTGCTGGTGTTTGGCTGCAGCAGCCTCTCGCTTTAAAGCTCGCTTTGCACGCCGCCCGGTTATTTCTTTAGCAGGAGTGTTTTTCTTTTTAGGCTGATGAGATGGACCGGCACCTGCATCCGGAATGGAAGAAGAATTCGGCCTCGGTCTCGCTTCTTGTCTTCCGCCTCTAACATATCCATTGTCTCCCCATCGACGATTTCCAATACAGAGACTTGAGGATCTACCTAAATAGAATTCATCCGGATAATCTTCTTCCTCATAGTCGTAATAACACTCTTCTACTATCTCCGACTCTTCTTTCACTACTTCAACCAGAGGCTTAAACCAGGAAGCTCTTAGAAGAAGGCATACACTCTCCTCGAACATATAATCATGAATGCTGTTCAAAAAGAGTAACAATTTGTAAGACATGTGGACCAATATTATTCAAGTTTACTGCTAAAATTTCTAAGTTTTCTGCTCTCTGTTCCATTAATAATTTAACTGAGAAGACTATCTTAGTAAACTAATGCTTGGATGACAGTCATGAGACTGATCAACAGATTGAAAATACAATTTTTAGGACTATATTCAGCTACAAACAAGATTCCCATATCAAGATGACATACATGTCCCCAGTTGAATTACTTTTCTTTACATTGCTATATCATTGATGTTAATTATAAATGTCAAACGGTCAAACCTCTAAAGTACATAAAGTGAAGCTCAACTCAGCGGCCGGTTAATCCCTTCATAATGATATTTTCATTACACGCAACTCATTCAACCTTAAGGATCTGAACCACCCTTCTTGACACACTAATTTTATTTTACATCCATATATGATGGTAAATTCAGGCATGACTATCAGCACATTTCCTGAAAATGAAAGTTCATGAAAAAATTGACTTTTAAGTGATATGTCTTCACATAATGGTTTAAGCCACATTCTCTGGAGTCTCAAGGCTAATAACTACACTTTTTGTTAAATTATGTCCCATTGCTCTATAGAAGGGAGATTTTGGAGAAAATTAAGACAGGACAGCCGGAATACCTTCCATCAAGAGCCTGGTGAATATTAAGAAACTCAAATGGCTGTTTACACTGAGGGCATGTCGGTTCCTTTTTGCAAGAGGCCCATCGCAAGATGCAGGTCACACTGAAAATAGCATGTGAATCAATTAATACTAACAGAAATGATTTACCATCTATTTAAAAGATAATTCAATGCAAGCATTAACTGCCACAGTAATGACTCTTCTACTAATGAAGCCAACAATCATGTCAAATCAAACTCTCTTCACTAATAAACAACTATTCACAATTCAACTAATGTATATCTTGACAAATAATTAACCAGTCTAACCATGATTACTCACTCTTATTTATTTTCATTATTTCTCAACCTGCCATATCTTACTAGTCCAATCTATATATAAATATAATCATAAACCAAATAAGCTGAGTTATGAAGTTTTCTAGGAACGGGAACACCAATGCTAGAGCATAATTAGGATCTTTAGATTGATTGAATCATCAAATAAGAAGCCTCATTACACATTCAGTTGACATCAGGTCCTGAGAGGAGATATACTACAACATTAACACATGGAAAAAAGATGGAAAGTAGAAAAATGAAATGATAAACTAATAAGCCTTCTATCTTATGATATACCCAAGCTTCAATTCCTAGAGGACAAACAAAATTGACTTAACTTCAAAATGCAATAAAAAAACCGTAAAGAAATGGAACAAACACAGATAAAATGTATTACAATAAAATTTATTTACAAACAATTTAGACAAGTACTGACGTCTCAACAGGAGCTGATCATGAATATTTCTATCCACTTGAACCATACATGATACATATAAGTAACTTATTAATTTCTCTGCAGTAAATGAAAATGTAGATTTTTTTATACTTTTTGTCTTCTGCTATTTCATTCTCAATTAAGAGTATAAAGCAGTAGCACTTAAATTAAGGAAACAACAAAATGAAGGACCAGTAATTACATCCCCCACAAATATTACAAATTGGACCTTAAGCTTTAAGATAAGCAAATCACAAATTTGAAAGAAGTTGCAAGAACAATACATGCATCAAAGATTCAAATTACAAGATGCAACAACGTGAGGAATGACCCACTCTAACACAGTCCCACAGGTAGTGGCTTTCGTACATCCCACTCTGCAACATACTTTAACATAACACATATTATGGGTGACGTAGAAAAGCAATTCAACAGGGATCCTCAATATGATATCACAAAGAAATGACAGAAAAATAAATAGAGATTCAAGACAAACCAGTACGCATGTTCGCAGCCTTTTACAAGTGCAGTTTGTTGGAGAACTATTTTATTCAAACATATTGCGCAAACGCTGTAATGGTCATTCCCGTTGCTGCTGTTAGTGGCACACTCCCCTTGGTTAGTATCCCCAACTGTCATCGCTGTACAATTCCCCACCATGTCAAGCTGAAATCCACAGAAACCAACATAAAGGATCAATATAGAACCCTAAAACCTAACTCGAGATCAATATATCATGCTTTCAAGTTTCAACAATAACACAATAGAATCCTAGAAATGGCATTGAGCCAACGGATACAGCACGCATTCCCAACTTATTGTTCCTCAATTTACTGGCAGGTAAATAGTACATGGAGACATTAATTTTCAAATAGGAAACACGCAAATCATGTCCTCATTCGCAATAAATAGGCCTAATCATTCTTCATTTGATATCAAAATCGCAACAGAAATAGATTCACGCAACAAAATGGAAAGAATCAATAAAATCAAACAGTTAAGGTCAAACAAGTACCAAACACACCAACGATGAATTAACAGCCAAAAATAATTGAAATAAATACGCTCTCTGCATTCCGTTGGGAAAAACTTAAGTAAGAATATAAACGAAAAAGAAAATCGAGATAAACCTCGTCGTGGATAGCGAGATCCTGAAAAGCTACTTCACCGGCTGCAAACATGGCTGAATTGGAGAAAATCAAGATTTATAGAGGAGGCGGAGAAAGGGCGGCGGCTGTGGTGGGTGCGTAAATTCTAGAAATAGCCGAAGGGGTTCAGTCTCTTTGGATTTTGGCCTAACTAACTAAACCACATAACTAACATTTTTATTATAGATTTACGTAAGGGTGTAACGGTGTCAAGACTAGGGATGGGCATGGGCCGGGCTGGGCCGGGTTTCTACCTGCCCAGGCCCGGCCCAAGGTTGCTGTAATCTGGCCCGGCCCAGGCCCGTGGCCCGGGCGGGCCAAAATATCAAGCCCAAGCCCAGCCCGACATGGGCCGGGCGTGCCTGGGCCGGCCCACTACGGTTTTTTTTTTCTAAAAAATATAAATTTTTAAATGTAATTACATATACAAAATTATAAATATAATTACATATACAAAATTATAAATATAATAGTATATTATAAATATAAATGTAATTACAAATGTAATTACATATACAAAATTATAAATATAATATAGTAATACACAAAGAGTATTGGGCCGGGCTTGGGCCGGGCCGGGTAGCTCGGGCTCAGAAATTGGCCCAAGCCCGGCCCATGGGCCAAAAAATTTATCCCAAGCCCGCCCATTTGATCTTTGGGCCGGGCTTGGGCCGGCCCATTGCCGTCGGGCTTGGGCCGGGCTGGGCTGGGCCGGGCAAAATGCCCATCCCTAGTCAAGACGGGTATCGGGTCAAAACGGGTATTGCATCATATTCGAAACACTCAATATTCGATCGAGTTCGGATATTCAAATAATAGAAATTGGAGTATTATGAAATGAGTACGGATATTAAATTTTTTTGATATTTCAGAATTAGATATTACCTATACATATTTGAATATACTTAATATCCAAAATTATTTATTGCATTTATAAATTATTTATTTCATTATTATAATTTTTAATTAATTAGATTATTTGCTTTGCAATATATTATGTCCAATTTAATTAAAAACATAGAAGATTTATAATTTTATAATTAAAATTCTTAATTGCCTTTTCTAAATTTCGACTATTTCCTAATCATTTAAAATATACTCAAAAAAAAATAAAAAATACTGTATCCAAAATTTTGAAAGGATTTCAAGATTGAGTATAGTAATATTAAGGATTAATGTCTCTAAGGTCCACCTGGGTGAACTTGTAGTCAAATAAAACCACCTTTTTTTCTCATTGACATATAGGTCCATTCTAATACACTTTTGTTCAATTAAACCCAAAATATTGATGTGGTTTCACGTTTTTAACCTTAGTTGCAGAAAATCATCTGCGAATCAAATTTTGCATGATTCGCCGTCCATTATTCCTTTTTTTCAGAGATTTCTTCTTCTATATTTGATCGTTTGATGCTGGGTTGATTGTTACTACAATTTTCAGATTCAATTGCCTATTTTTTCTGTTCTAATTTTAATTTTTTTGTTTCGACGGGTTCTCCGTTTTCATCGTCGGTTCTTCCTTGTTCTGAATTTTTGTTTCCTAATGGATTGCAGTTTCTCATTGTTGATTAAGTGTAGAGAGGAGACGTTGGTTGTCAACAATTCACAAGTTTCAAGTTTCAATGATCTGATTTCCGCTGTTTTATCGAATTTGTGTGATATCAACGTTGGTTTCTTTTGTATATGTTACTGGTTTACTTTTTACTCACTGATGGTTTAGTTATCTTCAGTTGATGGTTTTTTTATTGATTTATGCAGTTTTGAACTTAACTTTATTATTCTATCCAGATTATGCAAAAACCAGAATAAGCTAACCAGAGAACCATCAAGAGAAATTTTTGAACCATATGCACATAATCTTAAAACCATTAGATTTGTTTTTCATACGAGATGGTTTATTTTTTATATCTTACTGGTTTACTTTGTACTCACTGATGGTTTAGTTATCTTCAGTTGATGGTTGTGTATTGATTTATGCAGTTTGGAACTTAACTTTATTATTCTATCCAGATTATGCAAAAACTAGAATAAGCTAACAAGAGAACCACCAAGAGGAATTTAGGTTTCTGGTTTCGCGAGGATTTTGGCAGAGACGAGCGAGAACCATTACATCAGACATTGTGAACCATAAGAACAGAGGTAATGAACCATCAGCACATAAGTAATGAACCATCTAGTTTGAAATCCAAAACCATTACTGTTTTCATTCGGTTGTGAAATATAATCTCCAGCGAGAACTGTTTTCATGAATGTATATATATCTGCCCTTGCACAATCTCCTCCTCTTCTCGCTGCCGTCGACGGCGGAGGTGTTACTATCACTAGCAGAGGAAGATTGGGTCCTGGCGACGGCGAGGGATGGCAGAGACGAGCGATCGGAAGCGTAGATAAGGAGATACCAGAAGACGAAAATAGTGCAAGAAGCGATCCAGAATTTTTTGAATGATCTGAGAGTCTCCATGGCTCTTCTAGAGGGTGCGGTTGAGTGAGAGAGAGAGAGGGGGGAAGAAGGAGGGGACAATTGAAGTGGAGAGGCGCGATTTATATGGGTGGTTTTTTGGTCCATCCACTTGTAATTTGGGGCCGCATGATAATAAGTTTTTTTGATGGTTTTTTTTGCCCAATATTTGGTCATAATGGACCGGCCCGTCTTTTTCCCTAATATTAATATTTTAGGTTGGTTATTAAAAAAGTTTTAAATTGCATACCCGACCCGTTCGGACGCCCTAAATTTCCATCTTAATTATGAGATGATAGTTGGACTTTTGTCATAAAAAAGAAGCAAAAGAAGTCCCATACATAGGCACAAGATAAGATGGACTACCTAAATCCAAGAAGCCCTAATGCACAGCCCATTAAATTAAATAATCTCGTGTTTAATAAAGGTATTATAAAAATAAAATAATTTGAGACGGTTCGAAAATGAATGCAATTCATCTTAATTGATACGGATAATATTTTATTAACAAAACTTGATCTCTTTAGGAGGTGTTTACTTTAAGTGATAAACTATATTAATAAAACATATGATTGATTATTTAAATGATATAATTATTAAATTAATTTAAAATTGAACATTAATTGTTTATCCATCAAAATAAATATAAAATTAGTTTGAATATTTTTTTCGATAAATTATACTCCATCCGTCCCGTTAATAACGATCCATTTTATATTTTGGGACGTCCCATTAATAATGACTCATTTACTTTTTGAATAAACATTAACACATGAGTTGTTTTTTTGGATTTTTTGTTATAAGCATGTATTGAGTATTTATTGATATTCGTGTAAAAAATAAATGGATCGTTATTAATGGAACATATAAAATATTATATAAAATAAACGTTATCTTAAATTAATATTTTATCGGAGACTTGTAATTAAAATATCTCAGTCAATTATAATATACCATAACAAATAAAAACATGGCTTAGGTTGGATGTGAAATTGTAATGTAAATCTCACACTCACCTTGCTAATGAAAGTGAAGGCAACATATAAAAGTTATTTCCCCCTCCATCAAGTATTTGCACACTTAGGTTCGGTATGGATTTTAACGAATGTTATTGTTGTAATGGAATGGGATAATTGAGTAATCGAAACAAACAGAAACGTAAAGGGGCACAGATTTACGTGGTTCACCAACGTTGTGTTGGCTACGTC
Organism: Leonotis leonurus; assembly: GCA_026898415.1. Lineage (NCBI taxonomy): Eukaryota > Viridiplantae > Streptophyta > Magnoliopsida > Lamiales > Lamiaceae > Leonotis > Leonotis leonurus. The sequence goes on from JAPKLX010000046.1 coordinate 83,210, forward strand.
CAATGGCAGAAAAATGAGAACATATTTTATTATGATAGTGACGGCTACAAATACAGAATGTGTGCCCTACTTCAATATAAATAGAGTACACAAGCGAGACCCCCCTTTGCGTAGCGGCAAACTAGATTCAAGGCATACTAACAGTTATGAATGTGTCGTGAGTAAAGTAAGAGTCCCGCAATATTTATTAATTAAATATGAGTATGTGAGTGAAAGAAAAATTGATGGTTGATTGATAAATAAATTAAATATGTTACGAGTGGAATGAGAGTCCACATTATTTATAGTTAAATATGTAATGCAAGTGATTAAAAAGACAATAGTGAGTATAAATTTTTCGTAGACGCAATAAAGCGAATAAATATACAAATTTTTCATGAACGGGCGGAGTATTAAATTTATGAATAATTTTGCACAATATGTATAAATTGGGACAAAGGAATTAATGTAGGAAGTGTTCAAACTTCAAACATAAGAAGGTCCATGAAAAAAAAAAAAAGAAGAGGTCGTGACTGAAGGTGATGCAATAATTAATTATTTTGATAAAAACAAACCAGAAAAAGTAAATATAGCTATGCACCATATCTTACATTATCATTAATTAATTTGTCTAATAACAACACAAAAATTATTGCTATCGTGTCTACAACTCCTCCATGTACATATAGCATATATACCCTTTTCTATTGTTTTTTCTTTTAGATAATTAATACACCATTCATTTCATTTATTGAAATATATTTTAACTAAAATTATGTCATTTTATTAAAACGTGTCTAAATAAATATTTAGATAACAACTAAACAAAATCCATAAAATTTCATTTAAACTTGTGGTCATTAAAAGTAAGAAATTTGAAAAATGAAAGAAAAATAAGGGAAGAATGAGGGAAAGGATATGACATTCGATATCACACTTTTTTTTCTAAATTATGTCTCACAATTATTATTTAATTATTATTTATTAAATAATATTAATATTAATTATGATTCAATCATAATTAATATTGTATTATTTAAAAATTTTATATATCTGATTTTTTAATTTATGAACTATTAAATTAATTAAAAGTAATATTACATATTTAAAAAATAATTATATATCTTATTTGATGGGATGTTTTCTAATACTCCCTCCGTTCCTACTTAGTTGACGCGTTTTCCTTTTTAGGACGTTCCGGTATACTTGACACGTTTCCTAAAATAGAAATAATAAGGGATTTTAATCTTAAATTTAGTTAAATTAAACACTACTTAATTATATCTAATTGGACTTACTTTAACTAACTAAAAAAAATACCCAACCCACCTTCAACCCATCTTCCCGCTACCCCATTAACACGTTTCCTAAAACCTACCCATCTTCCTGCTACCCTATTTACATCTAAGAACCCTAAATTCTAAACATGGTTCGCCGCAACCCACCTTCAACCCTAGATGCATGTGCATCTCTTTATCTGCACTCATCCTCACCGCTCCCCACCTTCAATTTGAGAACCCTAATTCTCTATCTCTCTGCCCGCCTCTCTTAGCTCGTCTCTCTCTGCAACTTGTAACTTGTTGAAATGGATTCCTTCTCTAAACCTCGTTCTCACCACGGATGTGTTTCTCCGCCTGCGGGATTTCCACCTAAACGGTGGAGCTCTCTTCGCCGCCCCCCAATCGCGATGATGGATGAACTGAGCGATGGGTTTTGTGGTGGCGATAGAGCCCCGTGCTCGCCGACCTCTAAAAGACCCCTCTTTCTCCACCGCAACCCCCCCATACCAACCACAAGCACAGATCCATACTGGATTCGTGGCGGGCTTCTTCCGCTTAGGGCTGAAGATCTCTCCGACGATGAGGACACTACTTACCTTTGGCAGGGGCCGTTTGGAGGCGTGGAGAAGGAGGAGGAAGGGAGGAAATTGGTGGCGAACTATGAAGCTTCGATTTCGATCCCTTCCTTACCATTTAGCCCGGCAACAGAGAGCTGGGCAGAGGCAGTGGCGGAGGGAGAAAGGCAGATGCGCGAGTCTCCATTTTTTGACTCCTACTTCAGGGAGTTTGACCTTCCTGTTGTGAGATATATCTTCTGTCTTTTCTGCTTATGATGCATGTGATGAATTTGTTGAATATGTGATGAATCTGAGTATATATGTGTTATATGTGGTAAGTTGCGAGATAATTGAGCGTGTGATGAATCTGTGGTTATGTTGATTTATCTGATGCTACTTGTTGCTGGATCTGTGACAATATGTGAATAATCTGATGCTCTATGTGGTAAGTTGTGTGGTGATGGAGCATGTGATGAATCTGTGGGAGTATACGATTCTGATGCTATGTGGTAAGTTGTGATCTGTATTCTGATTCTATGTTGTAAGTTGTGAGGTGATGGAGAATTTGATGATTTTGTGGGGATTTATGATTCTGATGTTATATGTGGTAAGCTGTATATGGGGTAAGCTGTGAGGTGATTGAGCATGCTATGAATTTGTAAGCTGTGATCTTAATATGTGATCTGTAAGCTATGATCTGTAAGCTGTGATCTGTCTTCTTATGTGGTAAGCTCAAATCTGCATATCTGGTATGCTATATGTGATATGCTGTGATCTGTCTTCTTATGTGTTGAATCTGATTTCATTAAAGGTAAGTTATAGATTCATCATTTAAGTGGCAACAAAATGCATAAAATAAATTTGCACTACAATCAAGAGTACACTTAAATCATGTGTTACTCTTGATGTACTAGTGCATACAAAAAACCACATATCCTATAACCTATACAAAAGCTGATTTCATACCCAAAAAACAATCTTCATTCCCAAAAAAAGCTTTATTCAAATCACCTTCAAAGCTGTCCATCTATCCTTTCATATCCTTGTATTCCATCTATTCTCAATGCCTTGATAATCTCCCATATCCCTTCAACGCTGCCCATTTCAATTAAGTAATTCAAACACTCTTTAGCTAGCTCAAGTGGAACCTCTAAGCTAATTGGCAAAGCCTCAACCCTCCTCAATGCATCCTTTCCCATATGTGGCATCTTGTAACTGTTTTGGCCTTTAACTTTCATGATTTCAATCATACAGCCCTGCAAACTTAGAAATACTTTATCCAAAGTTAGTGGTGATAGAGTATTGAATGAGTCTTGGACTGCATTCATCATTTCTTCGACTGTTTTGCAAGCTGTTTCAAGCTGCAATGACTGAATAGCCCTAAACCAACCTAGATCATTAACATTAGTGTCCGGACTGTTTGGTGGTTGTTGCACTAATCTGATATTGAACCCATTTTGTGTTGCAGCAACTCTGAAATCTATGTCATCATCCTTTATGTGTGGTTTTGCATTATCTTGCTGAATCAATATGTGCTTTGATGCACCCACTGGCCACTTGTTCATTAGTGCTGGTATTATCTGTCCATTAAATGCAGTGGGTTAAATGCTAAACAATAAAGGTAAGTTGTCAATGATGATGTTATATTCTGAGATGTAAAACACTCTAAACTCATTTCATTCAATGCAGTTACATAAATGCTAAACATGAAGGTAAGTTGTCAATGATGATGCTATAATCTGAGATGTAAAACACTCTAACTACTGTTGTTGTGACTGATTTTTGTGGCTCAAGTTCTTGGAGTCCATTAAATACAATATGCAATCAGTACCTGATTTATCAAACATGCTTTTACTACTGTTTTTGTGACTGAGTCTATAGATTTAGTCTCTAATGCTCCTCTTGGCCTATGCTTGCTTCTTCTCTTTGCTGCCACTTGCTTGGTGAATGGGAATATCCCAATTTTTCCATCGAATAGCACTTCACCATTTTCTGCAATGTGTGGTCTTGCAACTGCACACATGAACATTACTTTACGTATGAAACCTTTATGCTTGCATGTTCTATGTGGCTCAAGTTCTTGAGGTGATAAATAGAACCTCCTCTTATCTCTTGTGATGAAGAACCATTTCTCATCAATATGCACCACATTGTGCATGTTTCTAAACCTTAACTGATTCAATATTGAATCAAGCTCTATAGACTCGAGACTAAATCGTAGTCGTAGTAGCTTATTCGGGGCTGTTAAGTCGGGCTTCAGAGTAGAAGTATGAGCTCTGAGATGCCCTGATTTGACCCACCTCCAAACACTTGTTGAACCACACTTTAAACCCAAAGCAATAGATCTCAAGCTACCTCTTTTACTTAGCTCAAGAGAAGCAAAAACATCAAGGTCAAGTAGTTTAGGACCTGTTTTTTTTCTAAGTTTCTTACCACTTTCTACATGTATAGCTAATCCTTCACTTCTTTGTTGTCTTGCAGCACTCCAAAGGCGACTAACAGTGGATCTCGACACTCCGAAATGCTCCTCGGCCTGCTTCATTCTGCCTCTCCGTGGCTTCCCATTGCTGCAACCTTCAATAAGGAACTGCACTATAAGGTTTCTTTCTTTAGTAGAGAGATCCTTCTTCACCATTTTTTTTAGAGTGTAACTGTGGATTGTTTAGTGGTAAATCTGAATGATGGCTTGTTATTGTGTATCCTTGTATTTAAAGATTGTTTATGGTGGGAATGTAAAACATTTGGTTTGGATTTGGTGAAATAGAAACTGCCGCCCAAATTTTGAATTGTTATGTTTGGCCAACTTATAATTGACTTGTTATGTTTGGGCAACTTTCAATCAAGTGTTTTGTTTAATTTCTTTATGTTTGTTTAATTTATGTTTTGTTTAGTTTATGTCTCGTTTAAAATTTCTTAATTCATTAATAATTAATCTGAGTTTTAAATTTATTTTTAAAAAAAAAATTTATTTCAGTTAATTAATTAAAAAATTAATTTAATTCTATAAGTAATTAAATTATAAAATGAATTTTTATTAAATTTTCATTAATATTGATTTTTATAAACAATACAAAACCACCAAATAACTCTAATCACAATACTTAAAAGTGCCTAACTACTTTGTCTTAATTTTCGTGCAAAAAAGAAACGCGTCAACTAAGTAGGAACGGAGGGAGTATTAAATAGTATAAATTTAAGAGATAATGGCCTTAAAATACATCACATTTTCATTTAGTTGCAAATATAACATGACTTTTCAATTTAGCCTAAAAATACATCACTTTTTACTTTGTTGTAATTTTCCTCAAATTTTGGAACGACCCTAATTTAAGAATATGTGGCACACATGTGGCAATAGATTTTTAAGGATTAATTTAATATATCCAATGTGTCATTTCAATTATCCAATGTGGCATTTCAATTCATCAATGTGTCATTTTATTTATACAATATAACAATACATAAAAATATAAATTATACATTTTTATTTTTTAAATTTAAACTATTAGATTATAAATATTAAACATAACAATGTAAATGTTATATTTTTTTTTAATTTTTAAAATAAAAATCATTAAATTATATATTTTAAGCATAAAATATCCACACATAATATTATATATATTTTGATAGAGTCGAGCCACTCTTATAATTTTTTTTATTTTTTTCTATTTTAGTACAATATTTATTAGTATAATTTTAAAACAAGAAGCTTATATATATATTTTATTTTATTTTCAATTTTTTTTATTATTTTCTATTTTAGTACTACAATATTTATTAGTATAATTTTAAAATGGGTATTTTCAATTTTTTTTTATTATCTTTAGTTAGTTTTATTTTTAATTAACTAATTAAGGGTAAAATTGACAACATAAATTATACATGATCTAGTTTTATATAGAAACATCGCAAATTATGGAATTGAATAAAACTGCCAAAATAAAACGGAAACAAAAATTAAGGCATCTTGTAGTATAATTTAATGCATTGTCATGATAAATATAATGCATTATAGTATAAACTATTTAATATTGTTATTGTTGGGAAATATTTATAAGTGTTTTGATTCAGATCCCAAAATCTCCCCTGAAAGATGTAATAAGTCCAAAACTGAAGTTTTAGTCTTATTTTATAACTCACTTGTTAAGAAGTTTAGTTTACAGGAACAAACTGAAGACACAAGATTAAAGATTGAAGTCAGTAACTGAAGTTCATCTTAGAACTCAGTTTACATCTCAAAACTGAAGGACCATGCCTCTTGAACTATGGCCTGGAGTTTTGAAGTTGAAGCCAACATGAAGCAAAGGCTCCTTGCCACTGAAGTTCAATCGTATCTGAAAGTTCTCTACTGAGTTCAAAGCTACTCTATAGGAGTTACCACTTTGGAAAAAGATCTCAGTAGGTGAAATTAAATCTTGTTTCAGACACCAAAAATGACAAAAAGGATCATGACTCCAACGGGAAGAATTCAAATGGTGCTCTATCTCACAACGGATACATTCTATGAGAGACCTATATATACCCCGTTGCTTCAAACGCTTCAAGACACCGGTTACCCAACATTCAAACTATCAATCGCTATCTCGTTCTCAACTTTCACAACTCTCAAGTTCAAGAACACTCAAGGCCTTCTGATTTATCTTTCTAGTGTTCTTAAGTAGCGATTCTATTTGTAACCGAAGAGTGATCTGACATTTCTTGTCCATCTAATCCATAAGGATAGATCACTGTAAGACAATCTCCATTAACTTGGAAACCCTCGATTAACATCGAGAACTCGTGGACGTAGGAGTTTTTATCTCCGAACCACGCAAACCAAACCTTCGTGTTTTTTCTATTTCATTCAGTATTTCTATACTTTATTATCATATTGCCTACTGAATATTGATTAAAAGAAAAGTGAACTTAAAAGCATTAAGTTTTCTGAACAAACGAGTAAGATTTAAAACCACCACTTCCGCACGTACACTTAAGATATTAGTCTATCAGTCCAATACTAAAGTGTAGACTGAAGGATTGCTATTTAAAGTATCAACTCTTACTGAAGCTACCTCCCTTCCGTTCAGGAACTCACTAAAGCTTTTAATTTGAAAAATCAAAAACTGGTGTATTCCCCCCCCCCCCACACTCAGTATACTCGTTTCGGGACCAACAATTATGTTTAATATTTATAATCAAATGGTTTATACTTTAAAAATTAAAAATGTACAATTCATATTTTTGTATAAAATAACACATCATATTTATAAAATTAATTATTAATTGAATAAAATCAACATGAGTACAATATATTAATATATTGCATAAATAAAATATCACATTGAATAATTGAAATGTCACATTGGATAATTAATATGACACATTAGATAAATTAAATTAATCCTTAAAAATCTATTGCCACATGTGTGCCACATCATTTCAAATCAAGTTCATTCCAAAATTTGGGGAAAATTACAACAAAGTAAAAGGTGATGTATTTTTAAGCTAAATTGAAAAGTGATGTTATATTTGCAACTAAATGAAAAAGTGATAAATTTTAAGGTCATTATCCCTAAATTTAAACTAAATTATATTACATTCGTCAATAACAGATGTTAATTTAGTACTATATTAATTTTAATAATGTGTTTTGACTTTTTGTAACAAATGTAATTTTAAATTTATTTGATTTATTATTTTTAAATTATTATATAATAAGTGAAATTTTACTTTGTTATCTTTAATAGAGTCGACTATATTAATCAGAGTGAATCTTCGTACTATAAAAATTTTGAAATGTTAAAATTTACACTCTAAATAAATTAAAATGACATTATGTAAAAAAAAGTCATGTACGAAAAAAGTATAAAATGTAAAATAATATACATCTTTAACACTTTGACTTGACACGTGTTTTAATATAGTGTTTTGATCTTGTGTAGAAAATTATAGATAGTAAAGTTTGAATCACACTTATTATAATTATTAATTAAGATGTATATAAAAAAGTATATGTATAAGATAATTGTTATAAATGAAAAAATTTAATGTTAAAAATATTGATGCACAAACAAAAAAATATATATATTAAGAGTGCAGTGTTAGAATTAGAAAGTAAAGGAAGTTGGGGGTTGAGCGCGTGGGATATAGAATGAGAGGGGATAAGAGATGCGCGTGGGGAGGAGGAAATCGCGGATATATACAGCCGCTGCTCATCGTCTCTCTCTCACACGCACACACATAAACACAGAGACACACAGTGGAAGAGAAGAGATGCAGCAGCAGCGGCGGTGGGCTCGAGACGCGCCTTGGCTTTCGAGATCTGCAAAAAAATAACTCGATCACTGCCACCACCCATCTCTCTCTCTAGCCTCATGCACTAGATCTCCGCTTTCTTACACTTTTCATTCAATTCAATTCAATTCATTCACACCATTACCATATATATATATATCCTTACACGAGAAAAAAGCGTGCCTGCACGCGCCTTCTCTTCTCTAAGTAGGGTTTACTTTATAATAGTCTTACTTTTGTAGTCAGGTTAGATGGACTATCCGTGATTTATTTTTGTATTAATTATTAGAACTGCAAACGAGCCGAGCTATTTGGGACTTACTCGGTGCTCGATTCGGTTAAAGCTCGTTTGAGCTCGAACTCGTTAACAAACGAGCCGAACTCGAGCAGTATGATATTTGACTCGTTTTGCTCGCGAACATGTTCGGCTCCGTATATTAATCGAGCATATTCACAAACTCTTAATCGAATCTCTAATCGAGCCTGTAAACAAGCTTTAGCATTTATGTGTAAGAAAATTGTAGATAAGAGGATTTAAACTATTGTTAATGAGTTAAAATTAATTTCAAATCACTTTACATCATACTAGTAGTATACTACTAGTATACAAATATAAATATAATCATATTTATTTATAACAATATTTATTTATATAGAATTTGGCTCTTATGTACTTTCATGCTTAATTATTATGCATTGCAACTAGAATTGTGCATCATATTTATAAGATCAACTGATAAATATAATATATATATATATATAATATATATAATATATGAAAAAACAACTCATCTATTAAACATTTTAAACAAATACATAGTATATTGAATATAAGAAAAAAATCAAAAACGTAAAAAGTTATAAAAAATATTGTAATGAAAATTTTATTTAATAAATTAAAATGTAAAAAATTAAACGAGCCGAACCCGAGCTCAAGTCCGAACCGGATACGAGCCGAACTTGAGCTGAATTCGAGCTCAAATATTTTATCTTGAGCCAAGCTTGAGCACGAATTTAAAATTCGACTTGAACTTGAACCCGAGCCCGAACATGTAAAATATTAAACGAGCCGAACCCGAGCAGACCACTACTCGGCTTAACTCGGCTCAACTCGGCTCGTTTGCAGCCCTATTAATTATTATGAAGCGTTTAATTAGATGTATAGGGTCTGTGATTCAATCTCAAGGTTGTATTATGTAGGATTAGTCTTGGCTTATTTGTCTTGGTCTAATCCCTATGACAAAAATAGTCTCGACTAATCTCGGGCCAAATTAATCTTAGATAATCACATACTATTATAATCATACAACACCCACTAATTATATTATCATGCTTCTTCTACCTATTTTATTTATTTATTTATAGAATTTAGTTTGGAAAGAAATTGGTGTCACGTAATTACACAATGACCCCATATATGTTTGGAAATAGAAATATCCATGCACGCATGCAAATTCAGAAAATAGAATTGAAAAGGAGAAATATATATGTTGAAATATTTGGTGGAAAAATTGATTAGGGGCGGAGCAAACTCCCAAAGGTACGAGGGGTAAAATTGTTTTTCTTAATTTTTGGTGGAACAAAATTTTCATAATTTTTGTAAATTTAGGATCATGTATAGTTGTTACCATATGAATAGTGCTTTTTTCTTGCATTTCGTATTCGAAAAATCGTAGTAAAAGATATCTAGTTTAGTTTCGTTTCTAAACATATTTAAAATACAAACTGAATAAACAAATATCATATTCTTTATTGTCTTTGCGATTGTTCACGTGTTTTATTTTCATATCTTCCTTGTTCCTTCCAATGAACTCGATACTCTTGATTACATGACATTTCACCATTATAATAAAAATAATAATAACTCTTCATAATATATTATATGCCAGAACATTGTCATGCATGGGTATAGCTACTAGGCAAATTGGAGATCACGTGTCTTGTTATAATTATTCTTATGATTTTGATTAAAGTAAATTATGTCCGTTATGAAATACTATCTTTGTTACATTATTTTTGACCACAAAAATCAATAAAACACTCACATTTTTTGATCAAACTGAACCAATAATAATGGAACGGTCGGAGTATAATTTAGGTAGTATGCAAGTCTAAGGTATGGATTAGGATATTTTAATTTAAATTTTATATATACATATGTTCCCTACTAACTAGTATGCAAAAGGACTGCGCTTTGGTTCCAATTATTGATCCCAAAAGCAAAATTAATTAACTAAGATAGATGCATAGACATAAATTAAGTCAGTAATTGATTACATACAACTTCTCTAACAACCCTACTACACGTTCAATGTCTCATTTCTTTCATATTATATTGTATAGCACGAGCCTATTAATTCCATGCGTCTAAGTAGCTTCTTAAGAAAGATCAAATAGTGTTTCTTCTTTTCCTATTGTAGTAAAGAAAAGTTATAAATTGTTGAACTTGATCTACAATGACATGTTATCCATTTCAAGTGGAAGGAAAAAGACAAAATATTAAAGGATTAATTGCATGTAAATTCAATTTTTTTTTATAATTTTGGTTTTTTTTCACAATTTTTTACTTTGACAAATTAATTCATGAACTTAATATTTCTTTTGATTTTTTTCATGATGTTATATTTATTTGACAAAATTGATGTGATATTTTAATTAATCATATAAAATAAAAAAAATATATGTGTGTTATAATTCAAAACGCTATCATTTCATAAAATGTGTAACGATATTGTTTTATTAAAAATGCATGGTCATTTCTCGCAATCCTTAATCTATTTACCTCGATTTCTCACTCTAATTAAGTATCTCTTATTTTTGAATATTGAATGGATTGATTCGTTTTTCTCTACCTAAGTTTATGAATTTTTTTTAAATTTATTATTGTTTGTTCCTTGATTCATGCTTTATTGATTTAACTTGTGCTTGATTAATTGAAGCGATTGGCCACCGTTTTTGATTATTTGTTTATTAGTTGAGATCGAGAGATAATTCCAATAGAGAACTAGGGTTAAATCATTAATAATTCCAAATCGGAGACGTAAGAATTATATTCGTTATTGATTTATGATTTTCCCATTGTGTGATTCGAATACGTAAGTTAGAATTGCGGCTTAATTATCGAACACGAAAGTTAGTGATTAGGCAACTCTAGGAAATCGTTTACTAATTACGAATCATTGTTCTTAATTGAAGAATTCTTCTTAGGGTAATCTAATACGTGAGTCGTGATTATTGTCTAATTAAGTATATGTAAGTAATTAATTAGACTAACTATTAAGAAGTACTTAATGAACGAACAATAACATGAATTTAGGAGCATGATTAATTGATTTTAGATTTCTTAACTCTAGGCCCTTGAATCTGGAATCTCACCTTTTTATTATTTTGTTTATTTATTTATTTCTTATTTTCTCATGCTTGTTATTGATTAGAGTGTTTAAGATTTCTATTTATTTTTTGTTGATAACACTTAGGATTAGAATTGTCATGCTAAACTTTCCGTTGAGATTCGATCGGGGTTAACTTGCCACGTGCAATTGACCTCGTATATTTGCGAGAACCTCTTATATCTAGGTTCTCGCAATTAACAAGGTCTATTGCACGCGATAAGTTGACCTTAGTCGAATCTCGCAGGAAAGCTAAGCAGCGCTATCAATTTATAACACTATATGACACGAATTAAAAAGACTTCTAAACACTCTATTCAATTTGGCAAGATATTATCTATACTAATTAAAGCAATTAAAGGAAACAATAAAATCAAAGGATTGAAGCGTAGGACTTTGATATTCATTCATCAACAATTAATACCACCAATCATGCATTTGTATTCAATCAAGATTCCCCAAAGTTGTTTAATATCTAACCAACGTATTTGAGTATTAAACGGTGATCCTAACTCTCGTATATGAATCACACAAAAGGGAATTCAATATTTAAACAACAAATTCCAATTCTCACGTCTCCGAATAGAAAAGAGGGTTGATTAATTCTAGGTAAAAAATAAGAATAATTTCTCAATCTATTCTAGCATATTAAGATGAATCAAATGTTGATCAAGCATCCAATTCAATTTAGCACAGTGATTAACCAACAAGCATACATGAATTGTGATATCAATTGAAAAATTAAAAATATCTAAACCCTAGATGGAATTTAGATACTCATGGAAATAGGAGAGAAATCAAGAAAGGAATCCATAAATGAAGAACTTACTAAATTAAATTCAATCTCCAAATGTAGATTCACACTTCAATCGGAAGAAAATTGCGTTTATATGAACTAGGAAAGCGATGAAATATAGTACGGAAAAAATAAAATAACCGAAAATCCCCTCTTTAAAACGTGCAAAATGTCCTCTTAATTCGCGTGCAGCGGTAGCTAGGGGTCCAGCGCGCTACGCTTTGCATTCTGCCTTGTCCCTTGGTTCTGTCCTCGCTAGTGCCGCTGGGATGCCCTTTCTACCCGACTTTGATTGCCACCCTAGCGGGCGTGGCATGACTAGCGCCCGCAGGGGTGGCCTTGGTTGCCCCGTCCCTCGCCTCGAACTTCTTTCAGACCTCCGGCTCGATCCCGGCTCACCAGGGGCGGAGCCACCCTTTGGAGTGGTGGCGCTATTGCCCCACCTCAAAAAAAATAATTTATTACTAATTTGGCAAATTTTTTAAAAAAATATGTATAAATTTGTAAAAACTAGTACGTGTACCCGTGCGATGCACGGGGACAATTTTTTTTTTATAATTTTGTAATATTAATACTAAAAACGATGATGTAATGCTTTGATCATTTCAAATTAAATGTTCATTTTTTCTTTACGCGTGAGACAGATTAAAAAATAAATTCATCTAATCCTGACAAAATTAGTATAATAATTATAAATTAAAAAATAGTATAAAAATGCATATACAACAATAAGTTGCAGAACAATGAGTATGCATCATATTTAAATTACAATAACTATATGAAAACACTAATAGTTCAATAAGAAGTTATATTCAAAATTTATAAGTTTTGAAATACTTCTTTGTATACAACATTGGTAGTGGTTTGAGAATCATTATTATCATGTTCAGATATTAATATTTTCAAACCACTACGACTACGAACTCTAGAAATAGCAACATACAATTGACCATGTGTAAATACTGGCTTAGGTAAAAACAAACCAACATGAGAAAGAGATTGACCCTGACTTTTGTTAATAGTCATTGCATAAGAAACAATAAGTGGAAACTGACGTCGTTGAAACTTGAATGGCAATCGTGGATCTGCTGGTGTGAGCGACATTCGTGGAATCAATACTTTTTGTTCCGCATTATGTCCTGTGAGTACTTTTGCTTCCAAAACATGATTACCAAGTCGAGTTATCATCAGCCGAGTGCCATTAGATAATCCGTTTGCATGGTCAATGTTTCTCAACAACATGACAGGGGTCCCCACCTTCAAGTATAACTCGTGATTTGGAATACCAGAGCATTTTATGCTGTTCAAGAATTCAGGAGTATGGAGTTGGTTGAACAAATCAGTATTCGAATCTGATTTACATGCACAATCAGAACTTCGATATAATTTTCCTTCATCACTATTCATAACAATCATATATTGATTTACAGATTCAACGATATCCAACGTTGGAGCCAAAATTGCTCTTTCTTGTAGATAACTTGTATCTGCATATTCCCTGGAGTAAGAAGGATACGTACTATGAACGATTGATGCAACCGGATCTCCTGAACACTTGATCAAAATATCTTATGGTACGTCAATTTCAGCATTACCATCATTCGGACCACCAAGTATCCCATCACCTATATCTGCAATCCATTTTGAGAACTTTTCTATTTCAACAGTCTCATCCGCCATTTCAATATTATTTAGTCTCATATTCTTTGTTAATCGCAACACTTTGCAATATTTCCAAAGATATGAAGAGTTGATGGTGGATGACACGATATCTTGCCTACTTCCCTTTGTCTAGAAGCTGCAAGAATTCTCTTTCCCAAACATGAAACTTCGCTGTTCCATCATCATCAGCCACTGTAAGTGTTAGCTTGTGCCTACAAAAAAACACAAGTATTTAATTATAAAAGTGACGTCTTATATTCTCTTAATTGGATCGACTTTAGTTACCTCATTCTTCCTCCCACATCTGCAGAATTACACTTCTTGCAATAAAATTTGTCATTTTCTGTTTGCAATTTAGAAAAACACTTTCTACATGCCAAGTATGACCATCCACTTATGTCCTCTATATTAAAAATCTCAGCATGAACCCAGAAATATCCAACCTGTATTTTTCTGAATGTTAGTATCATAATCTATTATAAATAATAAACTTACTGATAAACTTGATTATACCTTTCCTTTACAGCGAATTTCAGAGATACTTTTCAAAGGTATCTCAAAATCAGGATCTTTGTGAACTTGTTGGATAATTACTGCTGGATTTTTTTCTCCCTTGCTTGTGCTTACTATGCTTGTATACCTACGTAAGAAGATTAATGTGATTATAATATATTTTATCGAAATTAAAAATAAGCATATCAAGTAAATATTTTATAAAATCTTACTTCTTCCTGAATACTTCCATTTGCTCGTGATTGCTGTCGATATGAATTCGTGTTGCACGATATGAGCTCGATACTTTTATCTCTCCTATATTTTAAATAATAAAGTGTTATTTTCTATATTTTCACATAAATTACAAAAAAAATGAAGAAATCAAAGTAAAATACCTCTGAAAGCAGTTGGTCTGCAGAACTGAAAAATTGCAATCAATGATGCATTGGGTTCTGTGGGCAACTTGCTCATCATTTCGTCAACGAATTCATCCCACAATGTGCAATTAATTGTGACTCCTCTGCAAAATTGAATTATTTATTATTATTAATTAAAATGGTTAGTTTTTAAATAATAGAAATTATAGAAATATCAAATGCTTTACTTTTCATCCTCGAGTACGACGTCCATGAGTTTTGTATTTCTACCATTGACTTCCTTGGTTTCTGGCTTGTATGTTGACACTATTCTTCCAATAACATCTGCATGAAAAAAAAAAACTTTAGTGACAATTTTAATTTTTAAAAATATTATAAGAAGAGAGTTTTGAAGATTACCAAAAAGAGTACATGACTCAATGTTTTGAATCAATGATATTTCTGAGAACGATTTGAAAAGGAACATGTGATCTGGAAAGTTTTCATCATCCAATTCACATACTCGTGTATTTTTGAAGAGGATCAGCTTCAACTTGCAATCTGTTGTGTTATACCTCATAGTGTTTCGTCCAACCACGTAATTCATTATTGCATAGACTTTACCGACTTCCACGGATTCTTTGAACTTGTCGATGTCTCTTTTTTGTATTGTTGCGTGCACTCGATCACCCTATACGAAAGAAGAAAAAATAGATATGAAACAGACGTTGTTTTTTTTGAGAAACGATAAAAAACTGAGAAGAAAACCTGTACTGTACCTTTTTGTCATGGAGTACACATTCCATGCTTGACAATTCATTCCTATTTGTAAATTGAGTCTGGTAATATATGTGGATGACTCTGACTTGGATTCCAAACTTCCCTTTTCCTTCTTGAAGATCTTCAACATGTGAGAATACGGGAGCCATTGTTACTTTCTGTAAAATGTTTGAGAGTGTAATTTTTGTTGTGTGGTGGGGTTTAGCTATATATATGGCTTGTATTGCACTTATAAATAATACGTTTCTCTATTAGTGGAGTAGTGGTTATTTTTAATTTTTTTTTTTGCAGTTATGGAAGCATTATATAAAATAGTATTTTATAAATATTACGTTTCTCTATTAGTGGAGTGGTGGTTATTTTTATTTTTATTTTTTTTGACAGTTATTCAAGGAAGCATTGCGTTATTATTTAATTAAAAAATTAATGATTCAAAGTTAATCAATTGTGATGGTATACGTGCATAGTAGTTAATTATTAAATGAAAATAAATTGTTGATTCAAAATTTAAATATATAAATAATTTATCCATGTATTGGAAAACGTGCATATATGGAAGTTATTTTTCAGAGTTAATAAAACTATTAATATATAATATCCCAGAACTTGTGGCAGGTAGTTATTCTTCAGAGTTAATTAATAAATAATATGCACGTTGCTCCCAGAATTTTAATCAAAGATGTGCAGCTCACTGAAGGAATATGCCGCTGCCCACAGATTTTGAATTAATTACAAATTTGCCATCAAAATTGAAATTGAAATTGAAAGATTCGTGTTTTATATATATAAAGATTAGTTAATTTTTATTCTTTTTAATTAACTATAATAAAAATAATTTACATTTATTTATATTAAATATAAATACATTAATTTGCGATGGGTTGGAGAGATTATTCATTTCTCTACTTCTCAACTTCCTAATTATCATGGTCATCTCTTAAATTGATTAATTTATATTTATATGTTTATTTGTCCACCCATATCTTCACCACTCTCCCCACCTCATAATTAATTTGTATTTATTTGTTTGTTTAAATTTTAATGAAAATGAAGAGTCGCATTTTCCATTTAAGGATACATAGTTGTTCACAATTCACTATCTACACTCTATATTATAGATTGTTACTAGTATGTGTTCCCGTGTGATGCACTAACAATTATGTATTGTAAGTGTGTCACTATAAATTTAAAAAATGTAGTATAATAATGTAAAAAAATCCAACTCTTAGCCAATAGGCCAAACGGATAATAAACACATTTTAGGAATATAAACACATTTTAGGTATATAAAGCGAATATTACTTAGTCTGAATAATAATTAGTTGATTTAGTATAAATTAAATAGTATTAAAGTATATAACCATAATAATAATTAGTTGATTTAGTATAATTAGCTCACTCATTTTCTTCATGTTAGTTAAGTCTTTTTTTATGATTCTAAACATAAATTTTAATTTTCAAATAATGAGTTAAAAATTGTTCGAGAAATAAGAGTATTATATTATTTATTAGTTTAATAGGTGAGTTTTAAGTAAACTAAAAATTAGTGATGGATTAATAAATGAGTTAAATATGGACTGAAAACTAATGAATGATTAATAGATAATCAAGATTTTTTTTATTTAAGATACATATTGCATATGTTTGCACCAACACAATTGAAAGATTTTGAAAAAAAAAAGAGTATTAAGAAAGATAATAGTTCCTTATTTTCATAAACATGTTACGTAAAAAATGTATGAAAACTTTAAAATTTAATTATTTAATTTTTCATATAATGAGTTATTGTTTTGACATTAATTACGAAATTGTCATTCAAATTGAATCTCAATTGAAATAATTAATTGATTTAGTATATAACAATAATAAATTATGTTGTTATATATTTTAGTGGTCGATACATGTATACACTAATTTTTAATGTAAAATAATAGGATTGTACCAAGTTGTTCAAACACATCGTGTGCTTGAGGTTATTTTGTATCGAGTCGAGTTGGTATAAAAATCAGCCATAACTCATATTCATAGTCTATATTCACCCATTTTCCGGCTAACTAAATCTTTTTTGACAACTCTAAATATGAATTTTAAAGAATGAGTTGATTGTGTTGTTAGGAGAATAATAACTTTATAATATTTATTAATTGAATATGTGTATATAAAATATAAATTAGTGATGGGTTAGTAAGTGTGTTAAATATGATGAAAGTTGAATAATTTTTTTATTAGTTATAATAAAATACATATTGCGAATGATAAAAAATTAATGGTAAGTCAAATAATGTCAATAATTTATATTGAAGATTATATTTAACATGATGTGCTATATATTGACCAAAGAGAAAAAAATGACAGTGTGTATATTTTTTTTGGATGAATCGAAATGAATATGAGTGTTTTGGTATAAAAAAGTTTTACTAATTTTGAAATGGCACATGTATTAAATAGTTTGTTTTAAAATAAATTGTTTATTTTATGGGTTTTGAGTCTTAATTTCTTGATTTATTTGTAATAATTAAGTTGTGTGTAGAGAGTTAACGTCTCACTTGTGAAAAATAAAAAAATGATTGAGTAACAATTATGTTCCAATGAAAACGACAACATACGATATAATTTTGTTGACGAAATATTTTTGTAATATACATACATGATGACTTAAATATCAAAATTAGATATAAAAGTTAATATATATATATATATATATTAAATGTATATTAAACTTCTCTTAAATGATCACACAATTTTATATTGATTTTCTATGTACAAAAATATAAGATAACTTTAAATGTTTATTATTTAATCTCTTTATATAATAGAACATTGATTTGACATTAATTACAAAATTGCCACTCAAATTGAATGTCAATTGAAAACTTTGTTTTAATATATAATATAGATATCAAGATCTTGCCCCACCAAAAATTAATAAAAATAGGGGCAATAATTTTGCCCCTCGTATCTTTGGGGGCCTGGCTCCGCCCTTGCGGCTCACCCGATATGCTTCATCGGATCAAATTGCACTCCTTTGGCACCCTTTTCAACACAACCTCACCACCATCAACCTATCAATCAAAATTCAACATCTGGCATATAAATTAACTAAAACACAACGTAATTAACTAAATAAACTATAACACGAAACTCGAGATACGACAAAAACATACTAAACAGCCGCTTTCCTTTTTCTCCTTTAATTAATTATCTATCTATTACGTACAATTCTCCTTCATTTGTCACAATTAAGACAATTTTATTTTGTTAGACACGTATTTTTATGAGATTTGAATATTATTGTAAAATAGTGATATTAGTATATATTATTTATAATTATGTTTATAAAATGATGTACTATAAAATACTCCAATTTAATTAAAACGGTCTAGAAAAAAGTATGGGTCGTCTTAAAGGTATTTGGTTAACTGAAAGAATTTATAAGTTTTTGGAATTTATAAGTTAATTGTAAGTATTTTTAAGTTGAAAAAATAAGTGGGGTGAAACTATTTATTTTTTGAAGAGTTTGTAAACTTTAAAAACTTATTTTTACATAATTTATAAACTCTCAAATAATTTAATTTGTTAAACACTTTTAAGAATATTAAGCTCATAAGCAACTATAACTTGTTTTAGATAAGTTATATTATATAAACTTTCAACTAATAATCATATCTATTCACTACAAATTAATTAATTAATGGTGACGTGTGCTGACATTCGTCATGGTCCATAAAATTTCAATTGACAGCTGTTCATCGCCACCAGCTAGTCATTTTTCCTCCCTTCTTTTAAAACCATAATAAATCTCACAACATTATCAAATTTTTCGCTCCATAAATACATAAACCTCTGTTCCCCTAAAATTATTGTTTTTGAATAAAATATGAGTGAGATATTTTATAATTAATTTTTTTTTCATTTTTACAAAAATAGTCATTTTTAATAGAACGGTTCAAAAAAAAATATTATCATTTTTAGCGGAACAAAATTAGTACTTTTTTCATCCATAAATTAAAATTGTATATTTTGAACAAATCCACACTTATTTAAAAAACAACAACTTCAAATTTTGTTTTGTAAAACTAAAACATGATCACATATATAATATATATGTGAAGTTTAAATTATTAAATATTTTATGTAATCATATATGAAAAAAAATTGTAGACATATAAAATAGATAATAAAAACATATTCTCTTAATTTCATTATTTATGACATATTTTTTAAATTGGATTACATTAAAATAAATTACAAAGTGACGTCACGGAGTACTTGAACTCGAGATCAATTGTCTTTAACATTAAATCTACTACCACTAGACTAACATGCATGATTTTTATGACATGTTTATTGTCTTAAATCATTTTTTTAATACTCCTATTAAAAAATAACATGTCAGAAGAATATAATAGTTTTCATGAATAAAGTGAATATATTTTTATAAATTTACTTATCTCCATTCTAGCTACTTCTTTAATATTCAACACATAAAAATAATTAATAAATTAAATGTGGAAATCATACATATTTTATGTCCTTTTCATAAATATTTAAGGAGCTACTCTATATGCCTATGAAAAATGTGTTGTGATAAAATCATGACAGATATAAACAAAAATTGAAAAATATATTTTTAGTAGAGAAAAATGTATTGTGATAAAATCATGACTAGTATAAACAAAAGTTGAAAAAAATATATTTTTAGTATAGAATGAGTTGATTTAAAATATTGAGTGTTTGCCGAGTAATAAAAAAAAGAGCATGTCCTTTGCACACGTCCTAAACGAATAATAATAATAATATATTTTTTATGAATGAATGAAATATTTAGTTAAACGAAGTGCTTCAATTTCTAAAAATTAATAGAAAAAATGTTATGAATAGGATGGGAGATATGTAAACAATGTCTCTTTTACCCTAATAAATCAAAACGACCAAACGGTTGATAATATGTTTATGAAAATATACCATCTCTTTTGTTTTATCGAAATTCTTTTAAAATTAAATTCCGATCAATTTTAATTGATATATATAATCCCATATGTTGTCAATGTACTATTAAGAAGTGTTTATTACGTCACATAGAATTAATTAGAATTATTTATATTAAAATATTTCACTCTTATAACGTAAATAATTTCTTATTGAAATACTAATTAAAAGTATCGAAATATTACATAAATCAAATTATAATTAATAAACACTAAATTCTTCTAAATTATTATTTTTTTATTTCTATGTCTCATCTCCATTTCTCTTTTAATAAATTTCCTTAATTTTTTTTTATTAATTTTATTATTCAAGATATTTTTAGATCAATCTTGATAAGTCAAATAATGCTGACAAAATAAAATCACAAAAATAAAATATAAATTACTCCACTTTCTCTTAAAGTTATCGACATTTTTACTCTAATATAAATTTTGATAATGTATTTTGATTTTGTGTAGTAGGTGAAATTTGAGACCGGATGATATATCATTTTAAAGTAATTATGTATATTTAGGGCATGTTTGGTAGCCAAGATAGATATAGCATGATAAGATTAAATTTGTATGGTGTATAAGGATTATTTTAATCTCACTTCTTCCTTATGATTAAAATATAGGGGAACACTACAAAAAACACATTTTCTAGCAACGGAATAGTGACGGAAAATTTTTCCGTTTTTAAATTTTAACGGATTAACAACGGAATTGTTACGGAATTTGTTGTTCAATTTTAGTAACAGAATTAGTGACGGAATTTTCCATTATTAAAATTTGGTAACGAAATTTTCTGTTACAATTCCGTTACTAAAATTGAAAAATTCATTTTAGAAACAGAAATTCCGTTACAATTCCGTTGTTATATAGTAACGGAATATATTCCGTTGTTAAATTTTTTTAGCAACCATCAATATTACTACGGATAAATCCATTACAATTCCGTTACTAACATCTTTAGTAACGGAATTTCTTATTTTAGTGACGGAAAAATTCTGTTGCTAAATAAACTTTTTTTTGTAGTGGAAAATGATGATTTTGGCACGGGCCTAGTGTTTAATAGCGGGCCGATATATTAATTATATTTGCTATCAAACACATGATTAGATAAGATAATTTAATCTAATCCTATCATATCCTGTCTACCAAACAAGGCCTTGGTGAAGTTTAATTCTTATTTTTTTAGCGAATCTACCTGCTATAAATAAATATAAAATTTTTTGGGAATAAAATATTAATATTAAAGAACTTTAATAATAAAAGCAGCAGTAGTATTTTTTATTGACTTATACAAAGAAGGTCGGTGAGTATGTATAGTTTTTAAACCTCCACGTCACCTTTGTTTAGACCACAACTCGGCTTTTGAGGAAAGTCGGAAAATGATTATAGTTTAATGTAATTAATTATACCAAACTCTAAAAAAAATAAAATAAATAAATCTACCAAACTCTTACATGCGCTTCCAATAATTAATTACATGTACTTTTACACATAAGTGGCCAATTGTGGTAGTAATCTTGAACTATTGCTCGAATATTAATTAAATCCACAATCCAATACACATTGAGTTGGAATAAACAAAGAGCTAGTTGTGTATTGTGTCTTTGTATTCATTTCCATATGTTTATTTTAAACAAAGAAATTAAGTTGAAGTGAAAACCCATATAGATATTTACGTAATACTCCGTATGTCTCAATATTGTTAGCCCACTTATTTCTGACATGCAAACCAATAAACACTCATAAATAAAATATTAAATTAAAGAGTTTTTTCTAACTCTTTGTCATTTTAAATAAGGGGCCAACAATATTGAGACTTTCGAAATATAAAAAAAAGTCATGAATATTAGAAGGAAGTGAGTAATATTTTAAAAATGATTGGGATAAATCCAATCAAATTGAGTATGTAATAGAAAGAGAATAGGGGGTGAGATGAGATAGATGTAGATGTAAGCATGTTTCAATTATTTGAGGCTACAACTATACCTTTTACTTTTACCACCATCCCCGCAAAATGCGGACACCACTTGGAATTGGAAATGGTCCCTTTTACTTTTACCACCAAATATCTCCTCCGCTATTCTTGCTTCTACTCCTATTTCTTTTTCCATTCAATTTCTCTCTCTCCCACTTGGGCGAGCTTGGTTGGATAAAAGTTCATTTTAAATTCGTCCGTTTACTAAACAAATCGAACTCAAGTCTTGAATTAGTTTTTGAGCCAAACTTGAACTTAATGGTATTAGGCTCAAAAAGATCACGAACTTTGTTAACGAGTCGAAATTCGAATAGTTCGCGAAGTTTGCTAACCAGCTTGTTCATGAACTCTAAAAACAAGCTGAATTTCGAATAGTTCACGAACTTTGTATACGAGCTAATTCGCAAGCATGTCAAATTAATATTAATATATATATTAACTCAAATAATTTAATAAACGAGCTTGAACTCGAATTTTTAACGAACTCGAGCCGAGTTCAAATTTACTATTAACTGAATAATATACAAACCGAACTCCAACTTGATTTTTAAAATTTGAGCCGAACTCGAATCTGAGAGTATTTGATTAAATTTGATTCGATGATACCCTATATATACATATATCTATTATTAACAAACACTAATAAATATGCTCCTTTTTCTTTTTAAATTTTGCTGCAAAACATAATTGCGACAGGATGCTACACTAGATAATAATACAATGCATATCCACATTTTTAATATTTAGCTACCACAACTTTTTAATGAGAATTTAGAGTTAAAAAAATATCATAATATATATATATATATACATATATTTAAATTATATAAAATTATTAATATTCAATATATTACAATTATGTTCATCAAATCAATTCTTACACCAACATTGATATACATTTCATATCCTTGCAGCATTCAATCTACCATACATTCTAAAGAGACTCCATTGATCCAACATATGACTGCTTAACCTTAAAAAAATAGAAGTGGAATTGGTACCCTACCACGAGGCCTTTACAAGGATGGGAATAGTTGTTTCGACCTCTTTAATTTATAAGTAACACTAACATACATATATATACACATTATAATTGTTTGATGCAACATCAACATTCAACATGGATTGATTCGAGACTATATGGGGAACCGACACCTGTTCTCTCATCTCATCTCCCACAAAATTACCCTTTCGGACATCACCTTTTTATTATTACATTACATCTCATAATCTTTCTTTACCACCACAACTCATTCAATTTTGATACTATATAACTATAGGTAAACCATGCTGTATTAGGTTCATACGAGAAAGAAAGAAGAAATCGCGAAAAATGAGAATGAATTTGGGTCTTTATCTACGTAGAGTTAATGGTACATTGAGATTAATTGAATTTAATATAAATATTTTTATTTATTTTAAAAACATTAAAGTTAATTTTTAAAAGATAAGTTATTTTTGCAAATAAAATCAAAACCAATATTGATTTATTAAAATAAATGATTGAATTTTTTTCTCATTTCTCACGTAGATGTCATTTCTTATATGATCCAAAATCTATATATACTGCTCCCATTTTCACTTCTCCAATAAACTAAAAGTTATTGTATTTTAGCTATGCATATCCCTAGGAAAAGTTATAGCTCACGCAAGACCAAGTCAGTTGTCTCTCACAACTCAAAGATCGCTGACCATAAGGCGCTGGAGAATGGACAAGAGCCACGAACAACGATCGCTGACATCTCAGCCAAGAGGCGCGGACATGGCACCATCTCAACGGTCGCTGACTCCCAGCGGCTGTTGACCTGTCTTCGTATTTAGACGCGATTAGAGTGTTAGGATTTCAATTGCTTTCAAATTGTTTAGAGTGTTAGGACGTGATACCATTCAAATTGTTTAGAGTGTTAGGATTTCAATTGATTTCGTGTTAAACAACGTAAGAGATTGCCTATTTAGCATTCCTTATGAATCGACTTGGATTACTTATCACTACTAAAACGAACGTGTTTAATTATATTTATTGAAAATCTATAATATATATTTTTTAAGAAAAACATTTATTTAGAATATAATCAGAATATTACTTAATACATATATATAATGAGTAATGTTGCTATCATGTATATAAATCTTGATTGTTAATATAAATGAATACCACCACCCCTATTTGAAGAGAAAATAGGGAAATTTGCTTGGTAGATGATGTAAATTTATGTAATGAGACAAGTTGATTTGTCTTGCAAAAAAACAAAATAATTAAACAAGTGTTGCAAGTAGTGTGTTGGTAATAATGGAGTAATGATCTTCTTACATTAATTGGTGTTATTGGCATCAAGTGATAGTCAACTGTTGGCAGAAGTAGGGACCATTAGCCATACAAGACCACAACATTTTAATACCCACTTCTATTACTAGTTTTTCTTCTCTTTAATTAACTAAATCATTCATTCCCTTTAGAGCCGTTCAAAGGAACCGAATAGTAATCGTATCCGACGGTTTGATTTCGAACGGTTCGGTTACGATTCTAAAATTTTAGAACTGTGAACCGACGGTTCGGAACCGTAACCGTTAATTTGAAACCGTATCACAATTTTATTATTAAATTTAATTTATTTATTATATTATAAAGAGTCATTTTTTATAATAATCTTTTTATAATTCATAATAACACATTAAAACTTATGAATACAAAAAAAAACTTATGAATACATTAATAATTAAATAAAATAAAACTTAACCAAATGAGAACCTAATTAAACTCTAATATTATAAATTAAAATAATTAATTTTTTATTAGTGTTCATCTTATATTGTTATATTTATGAAGATTAACATTTTATTTTATTTCATTTCATTAATGTATTTATGTTTAATGTCTTATTCAATTTAAGTATTCATGATATAATAACACATCAAAATATTTTTTTTATTTCATTATTAATATATTATTATATGGATATTATATATAATTAACACTAAATTAAAATAAATATTTACATAGTAATTATAGTATTACATTAAGGGTGCGTTTGGTAGGCTAGATGAAGGCAGATAAGATTATTAATCTGCCTTCATCCAGCGTTTGGTAGCACGTATTAATAATGAGGACGGCCCGATATAATTAGCGAGCCCGGCCTTATTCCACTGTTACACGGCTAATAATAAACAGACGAAAATGGTGTGATTACTTATGTTTATTGAACAGTAAACCCACATTACTTCTTTCCTTTCTCGAATCGTTACAATCGAAGAATACTCCAACAGTGGCTATGGTTCCTTGAAGTTTTCTGCGAAATTTGTGATCCAGGTATTTTTTGAGATGTATATTTTCATATATTGTGCGATTCATAAACGTGATTCAAGAACGCCTACTTATTCTTTCTAGCTGAGCAAATCAGACAGTGGTGCAGCTAGGGTTCGGGCAGTTTTTTGCTAAATTTCTGAACTTTGTGAAGAAGGTATGATTTCAGCTGAAAATTTTCATAATACATTGTATGATTCCTGAAACGCGATTCATTAAACGTGATTCAAGAACGCCAACTTATTCTTTCTATTCGATGACTCCAGACGGAGGTGCAACTAGGGTTCGTTCAGATTTCTCCTAAATTTCTGAACTTTGTGAAGAAGGTATGATTTCAGATGAATATTTTCATAATATATTGTTTGATTCATTAAACGCGATTCATTAACGCCACCTTATTCTTTGTGAACGAATAATCCATGGATTCAGCTAGGGAGGACTTCTCTCCTATTTTTCACATTCTCTGAAAATAGCCGAAGGTATATTCTGGTTTTCAATGTTTTGTTTCCTATTTTTCGTGTATTGAAGGTTTTAATTTATAAGAATTGTTGAAGGTTTTTCCCATCTGTAGAAAAACATATTGGTGAAGAATGTCAGTGTATGATTCTAAAAATTGATTCTTTCACAAATGTATTTCTGGTAGATTTGAGCATAAAGTTCAATCAATCAAATCTGAGCATAAAATTAGTAAAAAATAGTAATACTGAAGTCTGTGGATTTGTTCTTTGTACTATTTATCTATGTCAAGCCTTTGCATTATATGGTAGTTTTAGTGAGACAATGATTTTTTTTAGCTTGATGTTTCTTGAACTTCTGCTTGAATAATGTTATGTCACTGAAAATGGTTTCGAAGGATACAAATTTTATTGAATTTGTGCCTTCCATTGATAGAAGGCCTCCAATATGAGGAATCAGTCACCATTTATGCTATGCTTCTTATGCTTCTTATATTATGGGATTTCAGCAAATGAACCAAATTCTCTGGAGATTTGCATAAATCTGGGATTTGATGTAAGAATTTGGTTGCAATTTGTTTTTATTTCATCTGAAGTAGCTTTGTGTTTTGTTCTGTTCTAAGCTTTGTCTAAGCTAGCTTTG